>JAPZEB010000005.1:29365830-29383505 GCA_029783705.1 Chaetodon striatus
AGCCCTTTGAGGCAAATTGTGATTTGTGATATTGGGCTTTATAAATAAAAAAGATTGATTGATTGATTGATTGATTGACATTTACTCATTTACTCAGGTAAAATTTTGAGGTACTTGTACTTCAGTTTTTCCATTTCATGCTACTTCATACTTCTATTCCATCTCAGGAGATACTTTTTTACTTTTAACCACACTACATAATTTTATTTTCTTTAAACATCTTTCAACTTGTTTTTGCATCTTTATGGTTCACTTATAGCATATTATAACATACTTATGTGTGCAATAACCTCATTTTGTGCTAGATAGTGCTTGTCTTAGAGCTGTACATTTTTGATTTTGTATTTTTGTTCTGTGTTGTCTGTCTGTAACTTATGTTGCTGCCTGTCTCGGCCAAGACACTCCTGAAAAGAAAATTTTAATCTCAAGAGGTTCTTGAAATTTTAACCCACAGTAATATCTCAAAATTTGTTAGTTGAGTTATATTTTGTATCAGGTATTAGTAAGTAGAGTATTTGCCTCCTAAATGTAGTGGAGTATAAGTATAATGTAGCACAAAATGTTAATAATCAATTTAAGTACAAATACCTCGAGATTGTACAGTACTTTGTTAGAATTTAAACTTCGTCCACTACCGAAGGATAATCCTCGCTATCTATCTATCATGTAATGAGAGAATTATTTCGGTAGATGGCGGTATTTATTAGTAAATCAGCATTATAAGTGCCATGAACTCGCTTGACTTCCAACTTTTTATTATTCGATCACCCACTTTTTTTTTTTCTTAATCATCAATACATAATTTTTTTAAATGAAATATTTTATTTATACACTAAATTCAAATAATTCTGTGTATATTTTTGACGTTTCGTATAATTTGAATGCAGGAATGATTTAAAGGGACTGAACGGCTCATATATAGGCTTTAATGTTTGTCTAGTTCATGTTTTATATGGCGATATAAGTTTGTTTTTTACATCAGTCTGTAAACTGTGACCCAACATGAATAACTGTGACACAGCTCGCTCCTAACAGCCCTGACTGCGCACCGCATCCGTCCTAAACCAGTGTTTTCAACACAGTGATCTTGAAGTTTGATGATCACATCATGTTTCACTATAAGTCAAACAACGCAACCCTTGGGGCAAAACAATTATGCAACCTCTCCGGGACCGACGTGTTACCATAATAAAACCTTGTTCCATCAGGAGAGTCTGGAGACGTAGTAGTCTAATAATCCCTTGCGTCCAGTTGGTGGAAATCCCCACGTGGTTTCCACTCCTGTATAAAAACTTTGGGTGTGCGGAGCCCCTGTTGTCGTGATTGCAAAGAGAGAAAAGGGTCTCAGCAAGCAGCATCTTGCAGGACGCACAGAGCTGGCCATCTACAGCCGCGCGCACCGGACACGGTACCCAGGCGCATACACAAAAGACACTGGACTCAGTGATTATTGTGTTTGGGACTGCAGCTGTAGAAGTGGACTTTCTGCATGTTGTTTGAATGGGAAAGAGCGGGCTGAACGCATTTGGGCACCGTTTTTCTTATTTAGATTTACGGGCAGTTTACTTGTCCTCGTTTGTTTTGGTAGATTACACGTCTAAAGTGAACGTGGTATGACAGAAGCGCGTCAGCAATCACAACTCATGAGTGCGCCTGGCAATCAGAGAGATGAACTTTTATTGTGTGCAGAGAAAAAGACGCATTACTGGATAACAAGCTGAATGCATAATGACTGGAGTTAATTAGCCTCACAATTTCAGCAGCTCTCTTGTATATTTGGGAATACAAAGATTTCATTGGCTTCTCTGGATACCTTGTGGCGTCTCAATTTTGGAGCACAAGTGGATGTTGTGGCGGAACTTGCAAATTTGTAAATTAAAATTAGCTTTAACACCAGTGTGTGTGTTTAACATATCCACCCTTATCCTTCATAGCGTCTGGACTGTAATCTTAAATTTAGAAAAATGGGCATCTACAGTCTGGCTTTGTCTTGTTTAGTGGCGTGCGTTTTCTCGGTGCGTTGCAGCTCGGTGGCTACCGGGACAGAGACTCAGAGCTCGCCCCAGGAGTCGTGCGCGTCCTGCGGCCTCAGGGCGCCGGATCAGTCGGAGCGGGTGAACATTGACTTTTTGGAAGCGGTGAAGAGGCACATACTGAACCGGCTGCAGATGAGAGACAGACCTAACATCACCCATCCCATCCCGAAGGCTGCGATGGTGACGGCGCTGAGGAGGCTGCACGCCGGGAAAGTGAGAGAGGACGGCCGTGTGGAGATCCCCAGCTTTGACGGACAGGCTGCATACAACAACGAGGTTCAAGCGGAGAACTCTGAGATTATCAGCTTCGCCGAATCAGGTAATAATCAATTATTCATCGCGCACATCTAAATCGACCCCTCGATGAACCCATCCACCTTTTGACTTTATGTAACAGGTAGCCGAGGGAACCAGGTGAGTTAATAACTTAAAAACACTCCCAATCATAGATGAAATTTCATTCTGAAAAGCTTATCATGTTGATATGACTAAGCAGCAGAGATAGAACTGATAAGATAGACACATCAGTTGTTTAAAAAAACATAATCTAATTGGATGTGCATCATCTTATTGCATTGCAATTCACTCCTGCCTGAAGCCAGTGGTTGGTGTTAAATCCTCCTGTTTTAGCCCGATGAAATTTCAAAAAGAAATGAAACTAAAGACAGAGTCCTTAAATTACCCCCATGTGTTGTCTAGGGGATAAAAAGAAACCTCTGAATCCAATTTCATCACTAAAGCTGTGCTCACACTCAATACTCCAATGTATAAAGCCCTCTTTTAAATACGGACAAAGTCCCTCAATTGGCCATTTATCCCTTGTGTATCTAACTAATTCTCAGAAGTCCAAAGAGAACACCCTTTCCCCTCTTTCTCTCTCTTTTTTACACACACACACCCCCTTTTCTACACAGGCTTACACACACACAAACACCTAAAATCATCTGCACTCACAGAATCCAATAATTGTCAGTTAGCAGTGTGAGAACCAGGTCTGTGACACAAACTGTTAGTTTAAGAAAAAGAAAACATACAATTAAAGATACCAAAATAGGATATCTTGAACACACATAGGCACGCACCATCCTGTCTTTTCCAATTGGCCCTGCTGGTACAATTAGCCTGAATGGGCTGCTATAGGTCCCGCCTTCCAATGGGAATGATCTGAGCACCCTCATGACAAGGGAACAAAAGCCAGGCAATTATTATAAGAGCACTATGTGTTCTTGCTGAACCCAACATGTCAACGTTGAGCAGAGAGAGGGAAAAAAAAGCAGGGAAAACAAAGGAAATTGCTTAGAATAATGCATGAGACATTTGAGTTTGTGGGGTTGGATTGGGGGAGTATGGGTGGAGGGGTATGGCATTGGTGATGAGGGGGGTGATATTGTGTGTGTGTGCCCATATTGCAGTGCTGTAAAGAATGCTTTTGTCGTTCTAAAGGTTCGCTGGGCTCCTTTGCTTCTTCTTCTTCTACTTCTGTTTTTTTTCTACTTCTATTCTTCCTCACACCTTTGAGCCTTTGTGTGGCATTGTACCATGGAGCTGGCTTGGGTCCCTGCTCCCTAGACCCCGTCTGCCTCCTGGCCAGCTGGCTCACGCCCCCCAGATCGGATGCTGCCAGCCGGGGCATGGCTCAGAGGCAAGGTCTCTAGCAAGCTCCGAAGCCAGGGGAGCTTGTCCCCCAAGCATGAGGGAGCCTGAATTGTTGTTGTCACAGTTTAGGACAAGGCGGGTTGGGGGTTGAGGTTGGCATATGTTTAGCCAACAGTAGCCAGCAAATAGATGTGGATAGCTTTGTTTATGTGTGGAACAGTGAGGTCAGCTTGCGTCCCGTGCCTCCCCTTCAGCACAGGGTTAACTGGGTGCTTGTCAGCCAGGGAGCCGGCTTCTTATCTCTAGTTGCGGTAGCGCAGAGGTAAGAGGTCTGCCAAGCGGCCCCGGGCAGGTGAGGGAGACGATGCCAATCTCCTTTCTCTCCTGACATGGTCCCGTGGGTCCTCGCTGAGGGATTCGGTGTCCCGTATCCACGGGAGCGGAGCGAGGAACACAGGCAGGAGAGGAGGGAGGGCGAAAGAGAGAGGGGTCGATGGAGAAGTTTAGATCAGCGCTTCTTGATTGCTCACTATAGCCGTTCGGACCCAGTGAACTCACGGCGAGTGGTCCAAGACACGGAATTAAGACTTCATTATGGGAGGTCATTAACTCCAGCCCGGTTCCTCCAGAGGATTGGGTTGGCAGGTTTACTTCAGGACACAACTCTTTCATGAAGAGCTGTCAGTCATGGCCCTCCTGGACCTGGTCCAGACATTTTCCACAATCACCCACAAGTGTGTGTTTCAGTCTTCAATGGGCCTGGCTGTCTCTGTATAACTTGTGATATTATAAATGATTTATGCAACAATATTAAAAATTCCCCTGTAGTAAAGCTTTAACAACAACAGAACCAGTGCCACAGCGGCTTTGACCTCTCGCCATAGTCCAGCAACCCCATCTCTCCATCCTCCCCATCTCCCTGCTTCACCTCCTCACCCTATGTGGAATTCCTGGAGTGCTGAGACTGGGGCCTGAGGGATGGCTGCTACAAGCACGCATGCCTCTGCTCATGTTATAGCCACGAATGCTCCGCACCACGCCCTTGTCCTTCCGCCGCGTGTGGTCTTGTCGACAACAGCTTTGACTAATGAGTTCTGGAGCTGCCTGCTTCCATGGCCTCTTCCCTGACTTGGTGGCGCAGGTGGGGACACGCTGGAGCTGCTCTTTATCCACACAAGCCCACCCAGGTGTCCTGCATGCTGATACTCACTAGTAACTTCTCCACTGCGGGGTCAGTCGAGGCGTGTCGGGGCCAGCTCCAAAATGTTTTTAACACTGACTGGAAAGAACAATTTGTTGCTCAAAAGGACCTTAGTGGAAATAAGTCATGTGGCGTGTTGGTATATGCTCTAAATACTGAGGAAGCCAAAAGGGCAAACTTGTATGTAATGCTGACGGAGGTTAGAACATATCTAGGGGGGATCATTAGTGCCCTGCTCAGTGACTGCTTCATATGTGTTGTACTTTTCTCATTAATGTAACCATTCAAATACACTCTAGACTAAGTTGACAATTCAGTTGGTAACCTTGGAAACAGTAGTTGACACCTCTAGGTCCATTAAGCAGCTTTCAACCATATCACATAATCTTTATCAGCATATGGCCAGTTGTCATGAAAATGTAGATGTTTAAATTTAGCCACTTTCTACTGTTGTGTGCTAGCAAACTATGTTCCCTGATGAGGATCATGTGATATGACTGAAAGCTCCAGGGCAGCTGGTAATGTGACATTGAGATAATTTGTTATCAGGAGATTATAGAGTTGATTTAATTGTTTGGGTAGTCCAGGGGTAGGCGATTACATTTTAATTAATCCTTGTTCTGGGCCTTAAGAAACTCTGCAATGGTAAATATAAAAAAATAAACATTTTGCCAATCAAAATGTGCATTGTGTCTGCGGCCTGGCGCCTTTTCCTCTAGATTTTGCTGAACCTCAGTAGCAGCGGGTAGTTTTTAGTCTCCCTAGCTAGGTTAACCATGGATTAAACATCCAAAAAATTAAAATTCTTGGAGGAAAATAGAGACTTTAATTGTACAGATTTGCTTTCACAGACAATGTATAAAGTTAAAGAACCAAATAATCATAAATACCCCCTGCAGAGTAGCTATGTTGTGGTAAAACATACTTAAGAATGCTCATTCAGACCTATTATTGATATTGATAGTCAAATTTAGACTAAATTGGCTGTGTAATCTTCATCATAAAGATCAAATAGGATTTGACGCTCCAGACAGGTTTTTTTTTTTTATTATTATTCCTCGTGGTCAAAAATGGCGTTTTCAATTGTAAAGGTTGCAGACCCCTGGGGTAGTCTCATCCTTAATGTCAGCACTACACTTGTGTGTTTTCAATTTCAAAATTTACCATTTTGTTGATGTAGCAGTAATGTTGTTTACAAATGTTTTCATACATCTGTTACAAAGTATTAAGACTGCATCTTGTTATTCTCTTAATTACTGCGTGGTTCATCTAAAACGCTGTCAAATGGTGTCAACTGATGGATTCCTTATTTTAATAATTGTGTCATTTTTCCAGCTTGAGTGTTAATCATTTAGTCCTTCCAGCTTCCCAGATGTGAGGATTTGCTGATTTCCTTTTCTTTTGTGATGGTAAAGTTTATGTCTTAAGGTTTTAAGGTTCTGGAGTATTAGGTTAGGCACAACAATTAACTTGACGATCATGGCCTTAAGGAAACTCATGGCATTAATGATATTTATTGTATCAATGAACCAGAAAAAAACAGCAGATTAAGTAATAGTGAAATTAAAATTTAGCCGATGTCCTGCCACAAATGGAGAGCAGCTATGAGAGCATTTTGGAGCCTGCTGCCACCTGTTATCAAAATGCCTATTGGCTGATCTGTTCACACCTGGCATTAGAATGTGTCTCCACGTATCTCAAGTTACCACCATGATCTGATCTCACTTTCCCACTCTATATGAATATAAACCTCTGCGTAATTTCTGTTTGAAAGACCAAA
This sequence comes from Chaetodon striatus, assembly GCA_029783705.1. Classification (NCBI taxonomy): domain Eukaryota; kingdom Metazoa; phylum Chordata; class Actinopteri; order Chaetodontiformes; family Chaetodontidae; genus Chaetodon; species Chaetodon striatus. The sequence continues at coordinate 29,372,444 of JAPZEB010000005.1, forward strand.
GATGTTGTTTTTAACCAGTGGGAGGTTTGCCGTGCTGTTCACTCACTGGTGCCCCTGCACACACACACAATAACGGGGCAAACTGTAGGCATCACATGATTTAAGTTAATTAATGGGTTTAACATTGGAGGCCAGCCGTTTCGGCATTGGTGCAAGTTTTTTGGGACCATTTAACAGCTGCTGCTGGTTAGGGCTCATTTCCATTCAGTGTTAGATATGGTGACAGACAGATCCTCCTGTCTGTATTCTGTGTTCATTTTATCTATATTTGTTCACATTTTCTGAAAGCATATGAATAGAGACAAAATGAAGCAGTACCACCAGGGATCACAGGGGCAGTGCAGTGTAGTTCAAGTAAGATACGATCGCAGGGGACAATGAACAAATTAAATACAGAACTGATGGGTAATATTGTGAAAAGAATTCTCAATCCACATGTTGTGATGTATTTAATGGCCCCACAGACCTCCTCCATCTACAACACTGCCTCAGTTTAAAGGTACATTATCACCACCTCCTCCACTGTCACCTTGTTTAATGTCATGTTAAACTTTTTTAAACTCTGCCCTCTAGCACCATCTATTGGCTGTATCAATGTCAACATAACAGACGCATGGAGGACTGCAGGCAGTGAAATTTACAATGTTTGAAACAGACGTAACTATTTTCGTACGTAAAGTAAGTATAAATGAACCTTTAGCTGGTGCTATCTGACCATTCACTGGGAGGAGAAGCTCTGGGGATGGTCCCTTAGCACTTCGTCCACTGGCAGGGAGTCGATAAGCAAGGATGTCAACTGAGTAGGCTGTCTTTCTTGCCCAAGACACATTAGCGTACACACTACTAAAAGAATGTAGTCATATGTAGCCCAAACCACCTCCAAATGTGGTCTGAGTGATTGGATCTCAAGATGCATTGAGGACGCATTCAGTGCATTCACACCTGTACTTAGAGCTGTCCACATGTGATCCGATCACCCATGTTAATACCAGGTGTAAACAGGGCCTCTGGTGCCATTAAGACATTAATGAAATGCCAAAAGGGTCAACCCTGCGTCCGTTATATCTATATCATATATATAGAGCTTTTAACTGCACATGATAGGTAATGCAGATATCTCACCTTATCAACAAACAAATTCCTAACCAAGTTGTTTGAACAAACAACAGCTGAGCTGTCAGGTCCATGATCAGTTTTAGTGCCAGGCTTCATTCCCTGTGTGTTTATCACACTGTCACTGTGTGCTTGTTGCTGTGTGATCCCCCTTTTTTTGAGCTCGGAGCTGTCGGGGCAAGTAAGAACGCACGGTGCTGAATGAGGTGAGGTTAGTTACTTGTAGCCCTGAGGGGCCTTTATAACAGTCGCAGTCAAAAAGCCGCTGTTCAGCTGATTCCTTTATGTTGTTCACTTCAGATGGATTTCAGTATGTTCTTCTCACTGTGCACTTGATACTTTAGCCACAGGCTTTGGTATTGAGAAGGCTGATAGTTGATGTATTGCTTACCATGGGGTTGGGTGTGTGTGCATGGATGGGTGCAAATGTGTGTGTGTGAAGTGCTTGAGCTCCCAGCTGACATGCTACAGAGTGGAGAGCTGGTCTGAACAGGTCCCTGTGTGAATGTAAAGCCATGGTTTACAGGAGGAAGAGGCGTGAGGCGCCTTAAAGAGGGGGTCCGTCTTTGGTGGCCACCTGTTGACACTGACACACACTAATCAGTCGGCAAACAAAGTAATTTAGCTGCTTTCAAAGGCGCTGCTCTGCTTGAGCACATTGTACCAAATCTCCTGAAATAGAAACCTTTCAAGTTACCTCAGGGTAATTTGGAAGACATCATTAGGCTTAGAAAAAAAATAGTGCCAGGGAGAGCCCATCGCCACCTTTAGACTCCCGGGATCTCTTCATTGTGCTGCTGTAGAAAGTGGCCAGTGTCATGTAAATGGCTTTTATTTTTGCCTCATCATGCTTTTTGCTGGAAAGCCACGCGTTTCAATGCCGGGCTGCAGCGCGGCTGTCTCCCAGTGCCTCACAGGGGGCTTTGTGCTGTCACTCTCAGGGTGCTCACACTAGAAGGAGGGGGGTGGGGTAGGGTGGGGGTGGGGTTCGGGTTGCCACTAACAGCGAACCCAATGAACCCCCTGGGGGCCTTGGCCGTGTCCGCCACCCTCCCACCTTTTCCACTTGCATCCTTCCTCCTTTCCTTCGTCTTCCTCTTCTCTGTTCTCCTCCCTGTCCCTCCCTCTCCCTCCCTCCCTCCCTCTCTCTTCTTGGCCCTGTCACTTACAAAGCTGGACCTGAGGCCAACTGGGCCTGATCCCAGAACTGGCCTGTCACAGCTGGCCTATCAGGAGCTGCCACAGAGGTCACCTGACACAGTGATTGAGGGTGAACAGAGAAAACAAGGGGAAAACAGCCCTTAAAATACAGAGCTGTGCCCTTTTTGGGAGGCTTTCTGCTGTGTGTGTGTTAGTTTGTGTGTGTGTGTGTGTGTGTGTTTATATGAGTAAAGAAGGTAAACAGTCCTAAGCCCTTTCCTTTGAAAAAACACAAATGTATTTGACAAAAAAAAATTTGATAGAAACTTTCTGGAGCTTTCATACATTAGCTGATAAGGTTTGCTCTGTTGTCATGGAAATGGTTTGGTTGTCATCACGTGACTTAAGTATGGAATTTCAGATCAGTAATATGATGCCATGAGACCACCTGTGATCACATGACTATATTGAGGTCATGTTATAACTGAACCATTCTTTGAATAACAAGTCTTTGTCAAACTGCTTTTTCCAAAACCATTAATAAATCATGCAGATCAATGTACACATGAACTGACTATTTAAACATTATTTTTATCTCTATTATAAAAAAAAAAAAAAGATACATTAGAAACATACGCATATTTGAGTCTTCACTGTATGTCGTGTTTTCATTTACTTTGAATGGTTATTGTTGTATGGATGGCAGATTGAGAATAAACCTATCCTGTTTTTACTGTCTCCAACAGATGAGCACACAGCCTCCAAGTCTGGTCTGTACTTCCTCATCTCCAACGAGGGCAACCAGAACCTGTACGTGTCCCAGGCAAACCTGTGGCTCTACTTCCGTGTGCTGCCAGCCAGTCCTGAGAAGGGCCTCCGGAGGAAGGTGACGGTCAAGATCCATTACCAGGAGGCTGGGGCTTCCAGCAATTCAGAGGGAGGCCCAGGAGGCGGTGGTGGTGGAGGGGGAACAGGTCGCTGGGCCCTGGTGGAGAAGCGAGTGGATCTGAAACGCAGCGGCTGGCATACTTTCCCCCTCTCAGAGGCGGTGCGGGCTGTGTTCGGGAAAGCCAGCCGGCGGCAGGACCTGGAGGTCCACTGCGAGGGCTGCGAGACAGCTGGTGTGGCTCCGGTGCTGGTGGACCCAGGTGACCCGTCCCATCGGCCCTTTCTGGTGGTGCGTGCAAGGCAGGTGGACGGGAAGCACCGCATTCGCAAGCGAGGGCTCGAGTGCGATGGCACCAGTGGGGGCCTTTGCTGCCGGCAGCAGTTTTACATAGACTTCCGCCTTATTGGCTGGAACGACTGGATCATTGCACCAGCTGGTTATTATGGCAACTACTGTGAGGGCAGCTGCCCGGCCTACATGGCGGGTGTGCCGGGCTCGGCTTCATCCTTCCACACTGCAGTAGTTAACCAGTACCGCATGAGAGGGATGAGCCCGGGCTCAGTCAACTCCTGCTGTATCCCCACCAAGCTCAGTACTATGTCCATGCTCTACTTTGACGATGAATACAACATCGTAAAGAGGGATGTGCCCAACATGATCGTGGAGGAGTGTGGCTGTGCTTGAATCCACACGGACCCTTCATTATCTTTGAACTTGGAACAATCAGAAAGGCCTTTTGTACAAACAGGACGTTATTGTACGGTACACATATACAATATATCTATACCTACTGTACGTGCAAGCAACACACATACTGGTACATCTGGTACATCTAGCTAATGCAAGTATCAGTGCTGTGGCGGTGTGTGTTTGCACGTATTTGCGCGAGTGTGTGTATTTATCAGACTGAGTGACATGCTCGCTGTCCGAGTTTAGTCCGTTCAGCGACCACTGGTCAGCGATGGGACTAGAAGGGAATGATTATCACCAAATGATACTTTGCTCTAGTTTGCCATTTCTAGTCAAAAAATAATGGCTCATCATCTCCTCTTGAATGAAGATAACAAGCGCTTAAGGAAAGTGACAGGATCAGCTGATAACATTATTGGCTTCGCCCCAACACTCCCAACCCCGCTCCTCCAACCCTCTTAAGTACTTTAAGCACATGACAGACTTTTGTTTTTATAAAGCACTGACAATTCATCAGCTTATACAATTCAGAACACCAGCACTTCCCTACTGTGCCGACAGACGCAGTCTGACTGTCCTCTCTGGTGGAATTAGACCGGCAGCGCTTAATGCCTTGCAGGATTATACCCTCCACAGAAAGGCAAGAGAAAGTCCTCCACAGAGCCACCACTGCTGCTGTTGTCATTCTTGCTGTTGACTACAGGCCTCAACCTCAACTTCCTGCCTGTCAAGAGAGCTGCAGGCCCTGCTACCATGACAACCAAGTGAAGATAGATCTCATAAGTGCACTTCACTTGTGCACTGGGAGCGACAGAGAGAGAACTGCCTTCTCCCACCAGTAAGGCTCAGTAGAAGCGGGCCTGCGGACGTGGAGACTCTAGTTTCGGCCCAGTGGGTCGCCACAGTGCAGTGCAGCACTTGCAGAAACTGAAATGCACACCCTGAATAGCACTTGTATAAAGAAATGCCTTCCAAGGGGTACTGAGTGTCCTGTCCTATCGCTAAATAAGTGCCACATGAGCTATGCAATGTATAGTAACCTATACCCATACTCAACATGCTCTATTAGACTGAATTCTCTTTCCATCTTTCTCTTTCTCTCTCTCTCTCTCTCTCTCTTTCTCTCGCCCTTTCTCGCTTCAGTCCTTGACTCTTTATCAATACTTGAAATGTAATCTTTCGCTTCCTTTCCAAAGCGAATGATTGTTGTGACGTTTGCACTGAAAAGTTGCGGGATTAGTGAAACAAAAACTGCCATTGAAAAGTTATTTTTATAGAAGTAAATTGAATTTTGTTTCAAATGTATTTTACCTAATTAATGGAACCAAAGAGGCCAAGATTTTAGCTATTGTACTGAGATGGCAAGGCCATTGAGTTACTGTGTACAATACTGTTTTTTTGGATCATTTGCAATAGGCCTACCACTGTATCAGGGTACGATATATGATTTCATTTCTTAGCTCATTTTCATTCTCTGTTTTGTACAATAAGCAACACTTCATTTTTCATCTTTAATTCTATTTTTGTTTCAGTTTTCTATTTAATAAGAAAGTTATTTTTAGTTCCTGTCTAAGAATCATTTAGTCAAATAAATGTCATCTGTACAGTTTATGTAAAATAAAATGTTTTCTTAAATATTTTGTAACTTTAAATTCTTTTCTGTGTCATGTTGTTGTTGTTGAGACTTTGTGCGTCTTTTCCTAAAGAAAAATGGGTTGGGCCTGTATTGTTGTTTTTCTGAGCGTTGGGCAGGCACCTCCCTAAACAAGAAGGTGAGGCTGAAATAGCTGGGTACGCACACTTCAGTCTTCGTCCATACTGGTTGAAACATAAAACATCTCTCTCTTGCTGTCAGTCAGGACTGAGTGTCTCTCGTAGGCTGAGGCTGCAGAACAGTAATTACAACTATGATTAACTGCTGCAATGGCATCCATAGAAGCTGCCAGCATACATACCTGCTTGATTTCATTTTTGGCTGTAATATCTTGGTGTGTGTTTGCGTGTGCATGCAGATGACTGTGTATTAGTCCAAGGCATAGCCTCGAGTCACATGACTTCACTCAAGTCAGACTCGAGGCACAGATTTGATGACTTTAGCTCAACTTGACAAAATGAAAAAAAGATTTGCAACCCGACTTGTACTTAAACACCAATGGCTTGTGACACCACTTGGACCACTTGGAGACTTTTGACTTAAAAATTCTATCCCTGCCCCCCTCCCCTAAAAAGTGTTGTCTAAAAATTGTGCCACAAATCAATACATTTCCTTTTATTTCCTGAATCTACTAAGATTAATGTTACTATTTCCCAGTAAGTCGACACTTAATACCCCAGATACGCCTTGTTTGAAGCAATCCAATAGAACTGATCCACAAAGAACTAACAAAACATTACTGAGTGCCAGTTGGAAAACACGATATGAGACATAATTCCCTTCAAATCTACAGGGTGGTCAACAAAAAAGGAATTGCAGTTTGCAAACACTCGGGTCAAAAATTAAAGACAGGGGCACAACAACTTCTGACAAACTAACAAATAACTACAGATTTTTAAAAAGCATTCATGATAACTGTAAATGTAATATAATATTACTCTGTTTTTAAAATGGCATTTTATTAGGTAAGGAGCACATTATGATCTGTTGAGGACGCAAAACTCAAGGTTTGGGACTTGGGACTTGACTTGGAACTTCTTAGTCTTGACTAAGGACATGACTTGGGTAATGTTAGTCTTGACTGGGAAACTGACTTGAGACTTGTCAGTCTTAAATTGGAACTTGACTTGGGGCTGGTCAGTCTTCACTTGAAACTTGAATTAAAACTTGTCAGTTTTGACTTTGGACTTGACTTTAGGTTTGTCAGTTCTGATTTGTGACCTGACTTGAGACTTGTCAGTCTTGACTTGACTCTGGACTTGAATTGAATCGGAAATGATCAGTCTCGACTGGGGAATTGACTTTTCAGTCTTGACTTAAAACTTGACTTGAGACTTGTCAGTTTCTATTTCAGTCTTGACTTGTGGTTTGACTTCTAGACTTGTCAGTCTTGTTTTGGGAATCATCAGTTCTTACTTAAGAGTCATGACTTGGGACTTGAGTGAAAGGACTTGAGACGTACTTGTGACTTGTAAAACAATGACTTAGTCCCACCTTTGTATCCGTGTTTGCGAAACAGGTAGCGTTCCTGTGGCCCAGGAGTGTAGCCGCACCGTCTGTTACATCAGAGCAGCCCCCCCCCCACCTCTCACAATGTTTCTGTTTCTCAAGCTAGGTTTACAGTTGCCATAATGTCAGGCACAGTGTGTCAACACTTTGTGCAACAGCACAAGGCTTGCCCGCCTGAATGTCTACCTGTGCCAACACCTACCAACGGCTAGAATTAGAGTAATGTTTCTGCAAGGCTCCATCAAAACACATCACGTGTCTCTGTAAAATATCAGCCAGATAATTGCTCTAAATGATGTATCTACTAGGCTCTGCCAAGAAGTGCAATGAGATTTGTTTGCCTACGGGGTAAATAGCACGATAGGGAGGGATTGGTGTAAATAACTCTTTACCTGTAGCTAGATAGGTGAGTCAGCAGAAGCAGGAGCAGCAGAGCTTCCCTCTAAGAAAAAAAAAAACAACGGAGAAAACAAGTCAATATTACGGTGCGTGTGAGTGACAAGCAGGCAGACAAGGAGAGAAATGATCTATCAGAGATGATCTGCAAGTTGTTTTTAATCTTCTCAGTGGAGCCTGCACCTCTGGAGACAAATGACAGTCTGTGCTGAGAGAAGGGAGAGATGTGTAGCTGTCTTGTCATGCTTCCCAATGCATGCCAAAATCCCCACAGCTGGAATGTTAATGACGCTGAGCGAGAGCTGTAGGCCATTAAGCGTGCTGCTGTTCATGGCTGCACTCAGGGCCACACACTTGCATCCACACTCTTTGTATCAATAATCACTCGCACATAGGTACGGCTCCATCGCTTTGCATGCTCTCCTGCAGATCCATAATCATGCACTCTCACATGTGCTCTTTCCCAAAGTCACACTTGCACATGTGCACTATAAACAAGACACAAAAAACAAATATGCACACACACACACACACATACAACCTCCACAACCTCTAGTTATCAGCTTAAACAAATATTGTCCCTCTGCCCTCCCTCATCTAATACCTCCACAGGTTGAGGTCATGACAGCTGCCAAGTTGATGGGGTCAGCTAGTTTATCACTGCAATAGCATTCATTCTTCCCGATCAGCCCGGTCTGCATTCACTAATGAATTTATGACTATTCATCGCCCAGGGCCAGGCATTCCTCTGCTTCACCTCACTTGTGTTTGGCTCTGTGACCTGGAGAAACACACTGCATGAGTAGATGATGATTTTCTAATCACTCATGTATCCTCCACAAATGGAATTCTCGAAATTTGTTTTTATTTTCTCCACACTTCATTAAAGGTTTTCTCCTGTAACTTATGATCGCAGGCCGCTGCTAATAACTGTGAACTAACACAACAGGATCTCTATTACGGGCGATTAAAGCCCGACCCTTTGTTTCAGTTTCTACAGACCATGTAGAGGCACTCTTATTCTAAGGATTTATGGTGTGGGCCCCCTAAGACAGGAGGCTTATTCCACTCCTGTTTACTTCTCCCCACAACCCAAAGTGACATTTTGACCTTTGGAGCAACGTGGACTGAGGTCCCTGCAAGCTCTCTCTCACGGGTGGATTACTGGAGGAGTAAAAAGGCTTTGCAACATGAAAGCATATTTGTGAGCGCTAATGAGCAAAATACTTCATTAATCCAATCATTCTTAATGGCTGCATTCAGTACGGCTGCATTTTTCTCACTCGTTTTCATGTTGCTTAAAAAATATGGCAAGTACAGAAAAAGGTTGGATTTACCTGCAACACAAGATTATAGTGTAAAAGTGGCTTTTCTTATTGACTTCTACACGTGACTAATCAGTGTCAGTATGTAAAATCCCACACAAAACATGAGGGACATGTTTAACAAATCATTGCTGGCAGTTGACACATTCAAGTTGACTGACACCAGACTTTTGGCTTTACAAATATGAGAAAATGTCATTAACACTGTCTTTAAATGCTGTTACCAGATCAGTAATTTTATTTTCTCTCTCCTTAATGGTTTAGCTGAGGAGGTGACAGGGTCAACATGCCACACTACATGGTGTGTGTGTGTGTGTGTGTGTGTGTGTGTATTTTGGGGAGTCCACAATGCCATAATGTCAGGGTTGTTCCTCCCCGATTTGGCAAAACAACTGAAGCCTTGTCACCACACTCAGCCCCCTCCCAAACTATGTCTCCCCATCAGCCCCTAAAGCCTCCCACCTCCTGGCCCCACCCTCCACCATCCTGACCTCCTGGCTCCTAAAGTACTGAAGGCACACTGAGGGGCCACAAAGCCCTCGTTTGTGTTGTCTACAGTGGCTGGATCAGGCTTACGGATCACCTTCGCTCACCTCCAGTCAGTGAGTGGAGCAGTGTAATCCTGGGAATTGACGGGGTCAGTGAAGGTGGTGGTATGGTTGGAGAGTGTTGGTAGGTGCATGCTCACCTTCAGTTTGTAGAGGTGGGACCAAGACATTGTTTTGCAAGTCACAAGTAAGTCTCAAGTCTTTGCACTCAAGTCTTGCATCAAATCCCAAGTCATAATTGACAAGTCCCAAATCAAGTCCAAAGTCCTAAACTTTCAACAACCAGTAATATGTAGAAAATTTACAAATCATGATTGCTTTTTATTTATTTGGCAGAGCAACTTTGTGAAAAGAGTTACTAAGCTGTTATGCTAATGTTAGCTGAGCATTAGATTGCAAACTATGTTAATATTGGTGCAAATCTTAATGTTGAACAGCTAGCTAGCTGCTGGCTAGCCAGGTCAAGGTTTTCACATGTAAACATCAGTAAACATCCAAGATGGACGCCAGCTGAACCAACATCCTGCTAGCCATTGTACAGGCATTGGATAATAAACTGGGCGGCCTCCATGCTGCATTAGTTTCCAACAGGATATCAGGAAATGTAACATCCTTAGATTCACTGAAACTTGGCTAAATCCCGGACAGCACCATTCAACCTGTTGACTCTTTTTATTATATGCTGACCTGACAGAGCTGAGGACACTAGCGAGAGAAGGAGAGGAGGTGTGTGTTTTACAGTGAATAAGGACTGGTGTGACGGTGAGAATGTGGTCAACTCATGGGGATGAGGTGCTGTCCTGTTCCTGCTGTGGATCACTGCTATAATGCTCAGTTAGAATACAAGTACCTAAAAACTGTCAACCCAATTGCTAGTAAAAATGTTGGCATTGTACATTTCTGTTAATCACAGACACATTACAATTGTACGTTATTATGTAGTGGATAAGTTCAAATTGTAACAATGCTGCGGTTAACATGTGGTATGGTTTAGGCACAAAAACCACTTGATTATGGTTATGGAAAAGGTCATGAAACACTGGTATGATATATCTGAAATGTACAAATGCAACGTATTTGCTCTTTGCAGAAGTGTACAATGCCAACATTTTTTTAATCCCTTTTTGACTGTGAAGAAATTGCACTTAAAATTTTTACTTTTACCACTGAATGAATATCTCTTTTAATTGCGTTTATTAATCTGCTAGATAATTAACTGATTAACCCTCAGGTGGTATTGGGGTCAAATTGACCCCGGAGTACAATGTGTGCTAATAAAAATGAAGAGTGCCTGAGGGTTAAGCATAAGGTCAGACAATACTGAAACATGTCCATAACAATTTCACAGAGCACAGAGATATGAAATCCAAAATGATATAAACAGACAAAAGCAGCATATTCTTCTATATGAGAAGCTGGAATCAGAGAATGTTTGGTATTTTTGTTTGATCAATGAGTGATTATAGGTGTTGACTGATCCACTAATGAAATGACTCTAACTGTAATAAAACTGTGTCTTCACATTGGTTCATTGTGATTATTCAGCACATTCGGAATGAAAACATTTTCATCTGCCCAAATGAACTTAAGAAAAGGGTCCAAGAAACTGCTCCACACTTGCTTGGTGTGAACACACCATGTGGCTCTATAATCGGTTACCCCTCATGCACCCCACCTCTACTCCACATTTTTCATGCCTTGGACATCTTGCTGTTGTTTGCCCCCCCCCCCAAAATTTAGTTTGACAACTTTCTGTGAGAACTTTGGGATCTCCACTGGAAGTCAAAATAAAATTATG
>JAPZEB010000005.1:29412087-29422863 GCA_029783705.1 Chaetodon striatus
CAGAGGGTGGAACAGCCCCCACCCCCCCAAATCGGATTGGCCCACGTTGGTGCACTCACCCCACCAGAGTCAGAAGGTGATAGGTAGTTGGCATATTAGTGAAATGGATGGATTAATGAACAGGCCCAGGACCCCTGGAACAGAACCTCTGTATGAAGTGACTAATTACATGTCTTAGGAAAGTCAGCCAAAGGAGTACAAAGAAATGCAAAACAACCATAAAGAGACACAAAACGACTACAAAGAGGCACAAAACAACCACAAAGAGATGCAAACAACTACAAAGAAACACAAAATGACCACACAGAGACACTAAACAAACACAGAGGTATAAAAAAGGACCACAAAGAAATGCAACACCACAGAGACACAAATCAACTGCAAGGAGATGCAACACCATATACAGACAAAAAACCTATGAAGAGATGCAAAGCAACTATGAAGACACACAAAACTACGACAAAGAGACACAAAACTGTTACAAAGAGACACAGAACAACTACAAAGAGGCATAAAAACACCAACAGAGAAATGCAACACCACAGAGACACAAAACAACTACAAAGGAACGCAAAACAACTACAGAGACACAAATCGGTTACAAAGAGATGCAACACCACATACCTACACAAAATAACTACACATAGATGTAAAATAACTGCAAAGAGATGCAAAGCAACTTCAAAGAGATGCAAAACAACTACAAAGAGGTGTAAAACAACTGCAAAGAGACGTTAAACAACCACAAAGAGACACAAAACAATTACAAAGAGAATAAAAATACAAAAAGACATAAAAACAACCACAGAGAAATAAAACACCTCAAACACACAAAACAACTACAAAGACATGCAAAATAACAGCAAAGAGACACAAAACAACTATGACTGCTAAGAGATATAAAAACAACCACAAAGAAATGCAACACTAAATACAGACACAAAACAACTACAAAGAGATGAACGACCACAAAACATTTGTTGTCCAAGTGTCTTGCTCCTTTATGCGAGAATGGGGAGTCTTTTACATCTCCAAGGACGAATAAATTATTTTAAGCTGTAGGCTATTTGAAGTTACAAATAGCACTATTTACTGATGTCATTTCATATTAAAATATTTTAAGCTGTGTATCTGGCATTTATTTATTGTACTGAATAAACTACAATGTAATGTATGGCATTAAATGTAACAAATTTTTAATCATCCTACAATCATCCATTAATGTTTCTCATCCATCCAACTGTGGCCCCAGATCCCCACCCCAACCCCACCCCCACGACATCACCCACCCCAATACATTTTCTACACTTACCCGAACTTATCACAAATATTTCATTTTTCAATGGAAAATGTTGTCATGAATAATCTTAACACTTTTACATCACAATTTTTATGAATGCATCCAGTGAGAACTGACCTCCAACACCATGCCCCATCCACTCAGCTACACAAGTCTTTCATACCCATATCCTCTCCATCCCTTGTTATTCCACTCCAAACGCAGAGCTCTGAAGTAGATGGACAATGTTTGCGTATGAAGAACTTCCCAGGTCGAGGGCAAAATAATAACTTACCCTCATTACCCACATCTAACACACACTTTAGACCCTCGTATGTGTTGTCAACGAACATTCAATGGAAGGGATTAAACCCCTCTTTCATCCCCTTCTTACGGGTTTTGTGTTGATTCTACGGGTCGTCAGATCCAGCTGGGAGTCTTCATTTACCCTCAACGCCTCCCTGTGTTTTGACACAGGCAAAGTACAGACTGAGGAATCAAACCGTTGAGCTACTTTGAAGATCAGCGGCTATTATTCCTCAAGTACCCTCATTGTTCTACGCTTGAATTAGTGCACCTGAATCCACTAATCGATGGTTGTTAGTTCTGTGTGCACATGAATGGCATGTGAGGGCTGTTAAGTGATATTTGAGTGTCTCACAAGGAATGGCTGCCTTTGGTTCAGTGGACCAGGATGCTTGTCTGAGGTTGTAAGTCTATCATGAGCTAATTTTTTAAGCTATCCCATCTTGCTCTTATCTTCATCTTCTAACTTAGCAATGTCCAAAACTGTCCAGTGTAGATGAGACTGAAGAAAAAAAAACTAAACATTATGTTTGAAAAGTGAAGGCCAGATTATATTTACGGACTATGTCCTGTGCTCTTTGAATTGAATTTGAGTTTGATTAAGAGAGTGTTTATTAAGTGTTTATAATGAGTCCTTTAGATACTCTGTTCTTTAGAGCTAGTTAGCCCTGCAGGAGTATCTGATGGCTTGTGGTACGTGTTTTTCTGCCAGGAGGAAGTTAAGTCCCTACAAGTGAAAACAAGTGGAAAAAGTCTCCTAACATCTTCACTGCAGAAACTAAGCCAGAAGTATCAGTATCAGCAAATATCTCGAGGAGCTCAAATATGTCTCACTTCCCCTGCATGGTTGGGCTTGACTTGACTCTTTTGGTAACAGGTACTTTTCTCAACTTCATCTTCCACTGCAAAAAAATGTGCAGGATGTTCTGTGTCACACAAGTGGCATCTCTCCCTGACCAATCAGCCACCTTTGGAGTATCATTTCACTTGGAACCTCGACTGAAGTGGTGCCAAAAAAGTACTAGGTACCAGGTACTATCCACAACTTTTGCTAATGAAAAACCAAAAATGAATGGTCCCCAGCGAGTCAAGTCCAGCCATTACATAGGCTGAATGTATCAGTGGAAATGAGGCTACAGACAGTCTGAAAAATGCTAACAGCCAGAGAAAATCATTCTGACCTGCTTAATAGAGAAGTGTGCAAATACGTGACTGATAAACAAAAGGATGACCTTGAGAACATAAAGACAAACTACACAAATGTGGGATTTATGCTTTGTTGTTATTGAAGAATTCCATGTTTTACTTGTACAAGAGAAAAGTCTTCAGATGAGGACTGTCTTATTCTTAGAGTACTTGTACCTCGTGGAAATTTTCCCAACAGGTCTTGTCTGAGTGTTTCTCACTTTCAGAAAATCTTTATCCAAAATCAGTTGTTGGAAAAGGGAGGGTGTCTTATAATCAGGCCAGTACTTTCTGTTCCTCAGCTTACACAACCTTCAAGTTTGAGCAAAGCGTAGTTGATTTGTGAAGACAGGATTACCTGTTGTTAGCTAGCAGCAAAAAAGATAAAACATGAAAATAAATATGACTTTAATAACTTCTGTTGCTCATCTTGTCGGTTTCCACAATCCATATAACCATTCTAAAAACATCTATGACAAGAGGTTTTGGATCTGCCAACTTTAAGCTGCTTTCACACATGGATGTATTAAGAGACCTGGATGCATCATTGGCCATTCATTCCTATGAAAGTTGCTCAGTGGTGTATGAAGTCCAGATTGCTCTATTTTTGCAGTGTGATATTACCTGGATGATTGGTGCTGCTTCCACATCATTGGCCCCATAGAGCAGGCGCACTAGAGACTTACAGCTGCCTGAGCATTGGCCAAGCATGGCCGAGCATGGCAGAGCACAGCCGAGCAGCCAACTTCCAGTTTAGCACTCCACTAGCTTTAAAGGGGTTAAAATAATTTAATCTTATGGCTCTTTTAGACTTTACAAATGTTATCAGACCAATGGATTAAATCTTGATTGTGGAATTTCACAGGGGTTGTGATGCTCAAAAAAAATTACCCATTGATTTACAGACTCCTCTCTAAGAATGTAAGTCAATGGGAAAGAGTCTTTTTGGGCCCAGTGGCATCACATGATAGCGCCCAGAAATTGCAGTACCACTGTTTCACCACAATGAAAATTAGCTTCACAGCCCGGCGCACTTCCTCTGGGCAAGCATTCACACCACCACGTGGTAACCGTCCTGGCAACTGCATCCCTGCAAGAGTGTCCCCCCAAAAGGATGATGTTTTTAAAAGCAGCTGCTGCTGCTACGGTGCACGACTGCGATGACAGGCAGGTGCTTTGCTGAACATTGGCAAAGGTGAAAGCTAGCTTGTAGATGCATACTGTAGCAAGACAATGGAGATCACCAAGATTACCGAAGATTTCTACATATTTGGACAATTTTCCAGTTGTCTGAAGTTTGGTGGATATGTTATCCCAGGCTTCTGGTTGTCTTCCTCCATCTGTGCTTCTGTGATGCCCACTATTTGATTGGCTAACGCCAGGCAGTAACCTACAGAAGTTCAACACGATGAACTCAGCGCGGCAGAGCAAAATCTGTGTGCATGCATGTGGGCAGCAACTGCTTCAAAACCCTACCGCTGAGTTAGAAACCACTTCCCCATGCCACCTTCTTGTCATTAAAATGACTGGAGGCTGGAGTTACTGTGGGGTGGCGTGAAAGCTGTTTATTAGGGGTGTAACGATCCATCGATCGGGATTGATATATCGATTTAATGATCAACAATCCAATCACATTGATAAAAGTGGAAACATCGATCCATATCGTCATCTTTAGCATAGGCTTTTATTTTGAAGGTTTGTGTCACTGTCAAACTGCAGCAGGCAGTTGGTAAGCAGCCAAGAGAAAGAGAGGATAATGTTATTTACTCTGGAAAAAATCTGCAGTGTGGAAATACTAAGGATTTCGGAGAAAATAAGGATCAATAGACAGCACATGGCGCATGTAAACAATGACGTTACCAGATAGAACACAACGTTACGTTACCTGCCTGGACGGGTATCTCACTCCGCTAGCTTCTTGCTTTAGCAACATTAGCTTTTATGAAAGTTTTATGAAAAAGATGATGTTTTTTTTTCTTCCAGAAAGGTCTCTCTGTCAGAAAGCCCTGAAGGTTAACTTATCCCATTTGCTTTTTTTATTTGTGTCAGTGGAGTCAGTTTAAAGTGCACTTTACTGAACTTATTATTTATGTGTTTATGTGTTTTATGGCCAAAAGTAAAAAAGAAAGGGGTGTCAACTTCTTCTGTAACAAACTGTGTTAAATGAACATTTAATATTGCCTAATATTGACCGCAGACCCCTGAATCGTATCGAATCGAAATCATATCGTCGCACACTTTGTTATATCGGAAAATATCATATCGTTGTTCATAGTATCAATATGATATCGTATCGTGATAAAACTGGTCATTTACACTCCTACTGTTTATGGTCACGGTCAAGTTTAAGCAGGTGAAAGTACCTTCAGAAAACATTGTTGTCATGGTTAAAAGAAAGCAGTGTTGTTACAAGATTCAAGATGTGAATTGTCTTCAGTATCAAAGACACATGCTTTGCTATCCCAATAACTGTAAGCTTCTTTTTGCAAAGTCATGCCTTTGCTACTTAGAGATGACATCAATTACCATCACAGCCAGGGGTGTCTGGTTTTAACAAATAAACAATTTTGATGTTTTTCTAATGAAGACCATCTGCATTTTTTTCTTGAATTATCAGACTATAAAGTTATCTTTAATCTAAAAAAAAAAAAAAAAAGTCCTATGTGGTAGTAAGCTTTTGCTGTTGCCGGAGGTTTAGCAGAGAAAATGTAAAAGCTTACATGAATTGGTTGAGTAAAAAATTGCATCATACAAATTGTAGAGCAATATGTCAAGATTTATCACTTTAATTCTTAAAATATATACATACATTTTTGTTTGCTTGACAGCACACAGCACATGTCTGCACAGGCAACCGTCTTACATACCTTGCTCCATACATGCTGTTCAGTGCAGGAAATCATCCACCTTCATGCTAATATATGGCTGAAATCAAATCTACATTGGAGGCTGGAATGACACATTTCCCTGAGCTGTTGATGAATGTTGTGACAGCTGTCCCCTTGATACAACACACTGAGGTGTCTGCAGCCTGACAGTGGGCAGCGGCCAGTAAAGGCTTTACAGGGATCAGCAGGCAGGACCCTGTGGTCTCGCTGAGTAATGGAGAGTTACAAATCTGTTCCATGGGGATCTGACGAGGAAGGGAGAGAGACAGACACAGACTGGGGGAAGCATGGAGGAATGACGTGTACGGCCTGAGACACAGAAGATTTGGTTGCACACCTGCACCGGCCCTGGATTGTGGTTAAGTGAGGGGGCTGCGTTTTTGTGATCCCTCCTGAGGGGACGATGAATAAACCCCAGCTATGGAGAGACACACTCACACCATGGCTGGTCCCAGTGGGAGGTCTGAAGTGGTGGCATAAGTGATAAACTGTGTCATGCTATTATACAATGACATGGGGAGTTATGAGATGTCAGCAGCACAGTGTGAGAAAGGTCAGACAAGCTACCTTGAGTTCCTGGTTATTTCTGATCCACTGTCACATTTACTGTAAATGACACTCTGATACAATAAAACATTATATTTCCATCTGAATATTTTTGGTGTTGGTGATTTACCTTATTGCAAATTTCACGTAGCAGCAATGGATGTTTTTTGGTTGTTTTGTTTTTAAGAAGTTTGTTTGAGTACTATGTAATGTTGTATGGACGCCGTCCTAGGTAAATCACTCACAAACTGATTAAATAAATGGGCAAATAAATTTATTCAAAATTAAAATCGTCATCCCTTTAGTGGAATATTTCAACATTTTGGAAATACACAACACTATTTGCTTTAAATCTGAAGTGACATCAGATCCAAAAAAATTTCTACTGTGTGTTCGGATCTATGGCGCTGCAGTCAGAAAATGCTTTGCACGAATGGCACCCTCTGGGGTTGAATTGTGAGGCCAACGCAAAAGTTCCAAAAACTGCAGTTCCTCAAATGGCCACTTGAGGCTGGCAGCAAGAGCTAGTCAATCCCCATAAACCCCTATCTTAAAATGCCTACATTTACAGCAGAAATAAACATTTTTACAGCCTGGTACAAAAAAAACTATTTTGGTCTCTATAGCTAATTTCTCTGCTCAGGACAACTGTGTGAGGGTTGAATTTTTACTCAGGAAAAAAAAAATGCATTTAAAAATGTAAATTTTTTAAAGTTATACATTAATTAAGGGTGCGATTGCTTTGAGTTACAGGTGAATGCTGTCCATTGACAAGTTGACTGCCACGATGACAATGCTGGATAGGTAACAAAGCCATGGCGCAACCCATGATTTAGAGAACATGATAGCCATAGCTGTCGCTATAAAGTACTCCAGGCATGATGTTTTTCTGTAGGCTTATGCGGAAGTTAGCTTTGTCCTGTTTCCCTTGTCAAAAAGCCTATGGCATATTTCCAGTGGATTTTGGATTATTGCAGAAAAAAGCTCTGTGGCAAACAAACATTCAGGATAAATACACATTTTGTTCAGCAAGATAATATTCACAAATGAACACCACTTTCCTGATTTTTGAAGCCTAAATGCAATCGCCAGAGGTAAAAGAAAAAAAAAAAAAACTAACATTAGGCTATAAACAAACTTCACTAACACCACAGCAAGGCTATAAAGCTGTGTTTGGCGGGATGATTTGTGTAGTCTTTTTTAGTCATTTCTGAGCAACTGCCTTTTATAATTCACACAAAATCTTTAAAAATTATGAATGGGGTATTTAATGATGTATGTTATGTCACAGAACAAAACATAAAGTCTCTTAAGCTTGTGTTAACCACTGACCTTTTTTCAGGCATCTAACCAAATACCCATTCAAACATTTCATGGACTTTAAGACAATGGAACCAGGAGGGCAAACATGCAAACTCATGTCTAGGTTTTAGGACTCATTCCTGGGGCACTCTATTTCTTTGTCTTTTAAGTTTAGAAAATTTCATTGTAATGTCTTGTTCTGTGTTTGGCTGTAGCAAAAGACCATCTACAGACTTGGATATTTAGTTTTTCTGGTAAAAACATTATAAGCATGTTTTTCATTGTAAATTCACTGTGCTAACTAAGCTACCAGCTCTCGATCAAATAAGTCATTTTTGGCTTGAAATCCAAGATGACGACACCCAAAATGCCACAATCATGGTTTCAAAATGGGAACCCACATATCAGTGGATGATGTCATGAAAGCTATTTCCATTTTTAAATAGAGTCTATAAATTAGTCTAGCATTGTCAGAAAGACCGTAGATAGGGCTGAACAGCTTGGCTATATCCAAAGTAAACACATATGCTCACTAACAATCTCTAAATCTTATTCATTTCAGTGTAATCTGTGATAACTATTTAATGTACAAATGTTTTTGTTTTGTTTGTTTGTTTGTTTTTTAAAGGCTGAATGGTCAATAATTAGAAATCTAATCAGAAATAATCATAACAATAATCAGAAATGTAAGTCTCAAAACTTACTCCTGTCAGGTCATTAAATGTAAAGGTATGTTTGCCTTTGGTTATTAGCGTGAATACAACTAATGGAGAGTTTAACTGGGGAGGGCAGCTAGTGCAAATGTTAGTGCTAACTATGGTCGTAGGAATGTCTGCTAGCTGGAAGAACGTAACAAGTACATATTTTTAGAACTGACCATGTAGTCCTATGGCCTGGCTCACTTTTCTCCGAGCCCTCTCTTTTTTTCTTTTTTTTTTTTTTTTTTTAGCTCAAGTTGGAACTTGGAGCTGGACTTGTTTGAGTTGGACTTCAAGTCTTTGCATTAACGTTGTATGTGATTGCACCACTTGAAAAATTAGCTCTATGTTTGGTCTAGACACACCTGAAGAACACGATGATAAACACTTGTGGAGCAGTATTTGGACAGTTACGACAAACTCATGTGTGTTTATCATACCTCCATAATTTTCCAAAATCAGAGCAATGTTGTCTGAGCTATCATCATGGACAATAATAGACCCCAGTGCCCCACCCCCACCTGATTTCATTGTGTAGCAGACAAAAAAAATTAGGGGCTTAAAGATGATTAGTCAAAGACTGCCGTTTAAATCAATAAAATGTGAATGTGACATTTTTCTCTGGTGTGTGTATGTACTTATGAAGAAGCCAGTGTTTTCCCTTAAACAAGATGACTGATAGTTTTCCAACTTTCTAGAATAATCCTCTTAAATATGACTGATTTAAACCCTAAATGAACAAATAATAAGTAAGCTTACTCCTAAATCAACTACAAAGACAATTTGGTTTTTAAAACAATGAAATAAGACATTTCTTTCAGTCAGAAGTAAAGTCTGAATCATTCTTCCAGTCTGGTGATGATTTGTTGAAAATGAGCTCATGTTTAGGATCATCGACTGTTTCCCCCTCCAAGGAAACCTGAGACACAATCATCTCTTTTCTAAATACAGCTGCCTTGATTATGTCTGACAAAACAACCATTGTGAGCTACCTGCCTGACTTAAAATAAACAGCCAAACAGATAAAAGAATAGATTGTTTATTCATTTCTTGTGGGATGATGTAGCACAGCAAGAAGTGGATGGCAGGCTCCTTGAAAGAGTAATCTCATGAAATAACATTTAGGGATTAGCTTTAATTTGAGGTTGTGCCCAACGCACAGCAACGTCTGTCATCAGAGGCTTGTCTAGCGCTGGCCTGAAAGCAGCTTCTCATGATCTACACTGTCATTATACCATGATAGCATGTCTGATTTTAGATACTCCTAAACTGACCATGATGCTTTGATACAAGATGATGAAAAAATGTGCTGACAGACTTTTTTTCCCCTGAAGAATCTTTTTCAAGTTGGTTCAATTTGTTGTCATTTTAGATTTTTTTAATATACCATCTATTTTAGCATCTCGCCTGCACAAACTTATTACTTTTATTCTTTCTGGATGTTATCACATTTTAACTTTTAACTTGAGTGGTTGAACATGAAAAATGCACTATTGCTTCATTTCAGATTAAGATTTGTGAAACTGAAAATAGTCTCTTTTGTTTAAGGACATGTTCATTTCAAAAACCTTATTATATTGTGATATTCATAATGTAACCTGAATAGTCTAATAATGCTTATAATCAATAATTTCTTCATGAGCTCATGATGACATCAGAGAACATAACTATACACATACGTTTTTCTGTGATCTCACAGAAGTATGTGGAATGACCACAACCTGTTATTACCCCATTGCACAGTGGTGCGTAATGTGTTACAATTAACCACAAACCTAGTGCCAATGAAAATTCAGTTTGGAGCCTTTTTCTTGGTGAACACATGAATTCCCTGGACAACAATACGCAACAGGCAGCATAAAGAGTGATAAAGTCCGCACAAACAAACACAGGAGTTTGACCCATGAGACTGCTGTTTGTGTCCTGTGTGAACCCAAAAGTCAGTGTTGAGTTTTTTAAACTTTACGTCTTATTATTTTCTCGTAAAGCTATCCTGCAATTGTTTCACATCAACTATGCATTCAACGCTGCAAAAATTTGCCACGTACAGAGGCATCCGCCTCGCTGCAGCAGCCGCGGGTTCGATTCTGGCCTGCACCTCCCACTCTCTCTCTCTCCCCATTTCACACACTGTCCTGTCCATTAAAGGCAAAAAAGCTCATAAAAATAATCTGTAAAAAAAAAAGAAGCTGCGAACATTTATCATTGATTTTTCATTTCCATCGTTTTCATGGTGCTGGCAAATAATGTTAACACATTATGTGGCGCCACCACATCATGTGGTGTTAAGACGTTTTGGTCATTTCATGTCACAATCACCAAAACTGTCTAGTCAATGAGCTACCTTTCAGTCCATATGAACATGAACTGTGTCAACACAGACTGGACCAGAACTAAAGCCTGGTATACACTGTTAGATTTTATTCTGTACCAGACGAAGGATGACCAACGTGAAAAAAAATGTGGCGATACCATTGGTCGTGGCTCTTAAATGGTGGTCCTTCAAGGATGGTCGTTATCACAGTCTTGTGATCAAAGACAGCCTGGGATAAAAGTCTGACAGTGTCAGAAA
>JAPZEB010000005.1:29426222-29439827 GCA_029783705.1 Chaetodon striatus
ATCTAGGTGGGGTGCAGGGTGTGTTTGTCACGGAAGGGGTATTGCATGCAGCATAGGGCCCACAGCGGGACAAATGTGGTAGAAGCCTGATGCTAGTGAAGGGGGAGGTCTTGGACAGATTTTAGGTTTTAGTTTGTTGGACTTGGAAAATAGTAGGACAAGAATTCCAATTTGTCCTCCTCACAGTGTGCTCCTCACAAAATGTATTGTAATGTTAACAACAGAGTTATTACCTCTTCAATTTGTAAACGTTATGAATAAGTTTTTATTTTTAATTTAATTTGTTAAAACTAGTGCAAATAAACTTAATCGTAAAAAAAAAAAAAAAAATGTCATAGCATATAGCACTATTAAACCACAACAACAGAATGAATTTTGTATGTGTCTGTCCTGTCTTGTTGTATTTAACATATCCCATATATGAAAACTATCAATAACTCTCTCTTTTCCTAACTGGTTTGGGGGAAGGTATCAAGTATTTTCAAGTCAAAAGGTTCAAGTCCAAGTTAAGTCACAAATCATTGGTGTTAAAGTGGAGTTGCAAAGTCAAGTCGAAAGTCATCAAATCTGTGACTTGAGTCCATACCTCTAGTGGAATCAGCCATGGAAAAAAATCCTCAGTATCTGAAGAAGCATACATTCTTTATAGGTTGCTTACAGGCCTTTTTTAATAGTGCTCAGACCTGAGGGAATCCTTTATAGCTTCCGAAGTCTGTAACTAGCTGGCCATTTGGTTGGTAATGTTCAATGACAGCTCAAAGCACCGACTTGTTGTCTCTGGGACCTGTGGACATCTTCTGAAGCTCTTGGAGGCCACTTTATGTGGTGATAAAAAAAATGGGCCCAATAAAGCCTGCTCACCAGCGGCAGATCCTCCCAGCGCAGCAGTCCTTGTTAATCACAGCAAACAGTTGGAGATCCTTTCAAAGGGGATTATATCAGGGTCAGGAGCATTTGGACCTTAATTACCCTTGACATAATGTTTGACCATTCTGTTACCACCGCGGAGGGCAACACTTATTAAGGGGACATGGGCCTAGGGGTCACCAGGGTTACTCAGGTCAACAGTGCAAGCACAGCACAGCAACCCCCCCCCCACCCTACCCCACCCCCACCCAACTTCTCCAGCATTTTGAGTCCAGCGGATCTCTGAGCCTACTTCCAACAACAGCGATGTGCCAGGAGCCCAGAGGAGGAATCTGCTCAGTTAAGGAGCTGAAGGATTTTGATTGTGATGTTGGTTGTTGTCATGACATTGAAAGCCAACAACAGGGATGGAGTTTGGACAGCAGGGCTGAGCCATGACGTGCAGATGCATGATTTGGGGGCAACTGCAGCCAAAGGGTTAGAGGTCACTGGTTCTAATCCTCAGACTAGAGGGATACATCTGCACTTGAGAGCAATGGATATTTGTTTAATTTCTTTAAACCTAAGGACCCAAGCTTTATGGTTTCATATGCGACATTCGGAGCATTAATATAGAAGCAAACCACCAAAGATATTGAGAGTAAAAGCTGAAGTCACGTTCCCTGTGTGTGTAATCCAAACTTCTCTATGGTTTGTTGAGGTCCGACCGTCCATGCATGTTAGTGCATGTGTGTATATGTGCGTCTAGGTTCAGCCGTCAGTGAGCATTTGTTGTCCTATACCTGATGTGGTGTTAGTCACATCTGTGGCCCTTTTTTTGTTTTTTGGCCAATTCCGTATGACGAATCAGAATTGGTGATGGTTGAGCCCATTGGTAAATATAATCAATCCGATTGATAACTCAGTTAAGTGTATGAGAAGACAGATGGAAGTGAAAAAAGTAGACAAAGAGCCAAAATCAAGAGGTGGTGAGATCAAAACAAGCTTATCATATAAGGTAAGATTATCTTTCTTTAGCCATTGAGCTCTTTAACTGAAATGTTTCCTGATGGTTTTTGTTATTGTTCACCCCTGCATGGTAAATATGCTTTGTTCTTTCAACATTGGATTGTGCTGTCAATGTGCTAACTGGCTAACTAGCGTCAAGATGGTCTTCGGTTTCCTTTTTTAAATGACAAATACAGGCTACCGCCATCTGCTAGTGTGGAGAGTTATTTTCTTTCACACAGGCACAGAACATACATGGTGGTTGGCCATCAGCTGTAGTCTTTATGGTGTCTTTAAGTGCAACTTTTTGGCTGAGACACAGGCGACGCAACAGTCGGTTTTTGTTGCCACCAGTTCTTTGAAGTCAGTTTGGTGTGTCTGGGCCTTTAGCTCTGTCAGCACTCTTGCCTTGTTTAGTGCTGTTTATGGAGTTAGCAGTATTAGCTGCTAGCTGCCAGCTCAGCCATCTCCATAGGAACCATGTGCAGACTCTATGCTATGAATTTTGTATAGAGCCTTTTTAGTTATACTTTAGTGTAAAAAAAGTGTTTCCTTATTTGAAATCGGAGAATCACCTTCCCAGGCCACACATTTGCTTCACATTTTATATAGAGAACAGATTTAGTGATGTTAAGTGCATCTGCTATTACTGCAATATTAGAGACATGTATCCAGGGACCTCTCAAATTCCACCTTACTGTCGCCTAACATCATCCTCCATGAAGGTGTACATCAGTGCAACACCATTCATTAGGAGTCATGAGAAATCAGTGTAATCAGAGTTAGTAAAAAATGTTTGCAGTTAACATTCGACGGTGAGAAAAAAGACACCTATGGACTTTAAAATGTATGTATTTCTCTGTAAAAGAAAATGTCAGAACTGATAATAACTGAGGAGCACCACCATACAATCACCAAATCAAGACACAAAATTTTAACTCATTGAGGGCAAATTGGTTCTTTCTGTTTCTGCATGGCTGTGAGGGTCTGCAAGATGTAATTTCTCTCCACTGCTTATGTCTACAAGTTCCTAAAATGTTTGACACTGTACACAACAACAGCATGGCAACTGTCAATGTGTGATACATGTCCAAGTATTTCAGGGCACTTATTTGTTTCAGCCAGTGGCTGGCTAATTAGAGGAAGTCAAACAATAAGAGTGTTTCCATCAAATAGAGTTTTTTTTGTTTGTTTGTTTGTTTTTGTTATAATGTAACTCTAAGAATAGAGTGAGAGGTGGACAACATTGGATGCAATCAAAAGATGGGAATGAAGTCAACCAATGGAAAGCATCACTGTTCTTTATAAGACTCCTTTAGTGTGGCAAACATCTTAAAGAGCCTCTGTTCTGATTCTTATATCTCACCAAGCAAACCCTCAGAAGTCTGTAAAATACTACTATGTCATGGTCTAATCCTCGGGCAATGACGCAAAAGACCAGCTCTCAGTCTATTATCTCCAAACATACAACCAAACACAAAAAATGGAATTAAGCGAATACAAAAGCAAACTTGTATGTCTCAGGGTGAGGGGTTTACAGCATGTACACATGGGCGGAAGCAGCCAAAATGTGAAGAAGATAATATACAACAAGATGTATGCAGTCAAAACATCCAATCTCTGGGTGGCTACATACTGTATACATTCTGTCATGGTTGTCTACAGAGGGAAGCACATTCTTATGTAAACACACAATGCTGTGCTGTGAATCATGGGAGTTGTTCTGTTGCAATTTATGGGGAAAAACTTCTGTGGTCCTCTGAAATGAAAGAAAAATCTTTTCACTGCTGTGGTGCTACTTTCTTGCTACATTCCAGTACAACTGTACTTTTGTAAAATGGCTTAAAACATGTTAAAAAGTTGTTTGCATGATCAATAACTGCACTATTCCCAATCAAAGTCATCTATTCTGAACCTATCTGCCCTACAAGTCACCTGCATGCTGCATTATTCGACCCTACATGAATGGAGGATATAAAACTACATGCCTAAGATGTCCTGCTGTTTGCCTCCCAAGGTAGAGTGTCTTCAATGATCTTAAAGAGCCAAATAGCATTTGCACATGCTCAATAATTTACCCAGGGTAAACAGTCTTTTGTTCAGTGCCATGCTCGACTAGGCAAGCACAATATCTCCACCAAGACATGCACACAACACAAAGTCCCCCTCCTGTCAATGTCACACACTCTGTGTCAAACTTAAAGTGTGTGTCAAAGTGTATCTCTGAAGACAAAATAAAAACAACCCCCACCTATGTTGACATGAGTGGGAGCACATAATTGGAGGAGTTACTGTAGCTGTAGGGGAGGATTGAGGAAGGATTATGGAAAGGTAGGGAGGGTTGGGAGGAGGAGAAGGGAAGGAGGGGGTAATCTGTAATTAGTTTGTAATTGCATCTTAAATGGTTCAGATTGCCATTATGCTATGATCCGTGAGTGACAGAGGACATGAAGCAACTTAGTGAGATACAGTTCTCACATAAACATGGAAAAAAAACATGACATGTGATTTAATACCCATTAAGACCCATCATTCTACATCTGCCTTTGAGTCTTGACAGTTATTTACATGACTACATGGTTTCCTTTTATTTTTTTCTGTAAACTTATACCTTTTTATTTCAACTACTTAAATGTTCTCAGTGCCAAATGTACAAGCACAAAACTTAAACACAGTCAAAAAACAAAACATAAATAAACAAAAGGTAATTATGTGAACAGTACCAGCAATAGATGATAGTGTGCCTATACTGTTTTTATCTACCTCATTGGTCTTATACCAATACATCCTCCATGCTAAATTTAAATGGTTTCTTGTTGCCTACAAAAACAACCTACTTTAGAGCCTTTTCTTGTCGGTGTCTAATGCCGGAAGTCAATAGCCAAGTGCTAGTTTTCCATGATTTGAGACCAGGTCAATTCCAGCCAGAAGAAGTTTTCGTCAAAGTGCAGGAGAAGTGAATCTGGAATTCACCGCTCGATGCCACCAAATCCCCCCAAATCTGACACACTTTGCTTTTCATGCCAATGATTTCAAACATGTGATGTCTGAGGTTTTTAAGATTTCAGTTTCCACAGTATCTAAGGTTTGGAATGTTAAGGTACTTCAAGGTTAAGAGTTGGTCATCCACGTTTTGGCAACGCTTAGAGCTCAACACAACATGACTGTTTTGCATTTAATAAAATAAAACAGATTTGATGCCTAAAAATACACACGGTTTTAGACGTAAACCATGTGGTGAAGATCTGTCCAACATGGAAAGAGTTCTTAAGATGCTGGTTTGATCCTCCAAGCGTCAAAGTTTTGTGATTCTAAATGTCATGCTACTTTCACCTTTGCTCCAGTTAGACATTACTGATAATTCATTAGGCTGCAAGAGGTTCCTGACAAATATAAACATAGCTCATACTTAAGCATTTGACAAATGATTGACACCGTCGTTTTTCTTGGGAACAGTTTCCATGTTCTCACTCGAATGGTTGGCCTTAGTGTGGCCTTGCAGTCCATACATGAACAAGCTGCTACCTTTATAAAGTCTGTTCTTTTTCTACAAAAAGGTTTTCAAATGATCATCATGAGCTGATTTATGATAATGATTCTTGTGGTGTAGTCATGGCACAAAGTTTGTAACTCTACACTGTATTCACAACAAGTTAATTTATTGATATTGCCAAATTCGACCTTGAGTGACACAATGTATGTCTAGTCTGGCTCATTCCTAAATACAAGTCAGTCTGGCGGGAGCAGCCTGCATCTCAGATTAATATGTTTAAATAAGTGCTGTAACACACCGCAAACAGCCGACGTCAGTATGACAGATAGCTAACTGTAGTTTAAGAAGCTAGAAGAGTGGAGTAAAGTTGGAATGCCCCTTCAGACATTTGTCAGGGAATCAAAATGAATAAAGGTTTGTATTAACCCAGCAATCAGAGAAGGGAAAACACTTGTAACTTTTATGACAGTGCCACAGGGGACATGGACAACATACAAGGCATTCATCGCAGTCTCAGGAGCAGTTGCAGAAAAACATTTTCCCCTAGTGAAAATGACAAAAGTGCTAAATGTGTACAGTGAGGTGCTGTTTTAGAAGCTGCTTTATGGCCTCCCTTGAGTTTTACATGAGACATGGTGGCTACGGTGCACAATTAAATAATGAACAGATACTGGGCTGCATTTAAACTGAAGCCTTTTTCCACACACACTAGGACAAGAAGAGTGGAGCTTTGACTCTTGTCCTCATAAATCTATCACTGGATCTGTTAAGTGATACTAAAACAGGCATCAGGGGTTTGTTTGTTTTTGGTGTGCTTTACAGTAATCAATGATGCTAGCAAGTGGCAATTTGAGAGTGAGGTAAATTAAGGAATTTATGGACTCTGGTCTGCATGGTTTTATTGCAGCAGTGAAAATAAGCAAGTTTCCAGTTCCACATTCCTGACAGGTTCACAATGGAACAAACCACATTAGAAATATTAATCTGTGTATTAATGAATTCCTAATGGGTTTTGGGAGAGCCAGAGAGGCAAGGACAAAATCACGTTTTGTCATCAGGTTTTTCTTGTAAGTTCACTGGCCAAGAAAAAATAAGAGTGTGAGGGAGAATGAATGTATTGTCCGCCTGCTCGGCACCAGCAGCAACTAAATATTTGTTGGTGAAAATCCCTACTATGGTCAAATTCAACACTTGTTGTATGTCAAACATTGAAAAGCTAATCCAAGGTAGATGTACTGGATACTATACAGGCAGCACTTTGTAGGTAACAAAGGCCTGAGCATAATGCACATCATCACATTATCCTGCTATTGTACTGCACAGAACCAATATACAATACCTGACATACTTTCATCTTGTCTTTATTTATATGCGTGTCAGAGTTAAAAGAACAATAATGGCTCTTTCATGCAAGCACACACATGTCCAAACTCTTTTACTAAATATAGTATATTAAATGCATGAAAGGCCCATACTATACAGTCGCATGCAAAAGTTTGGGCACCCTTGGTCAATATTTCTTTTACTGTGAATAGTTAAGTAAGTGAAGGATGAACTAAAGGCATGAAGTTAAAGATGAAACATGCTTTTCAACATATAAAGCACAGTTAGTGTATTAGTTTTGTTTTGTACAACAAGAAAACTTTCTGAAAGAGCTGCTCATAGAGTTTTGAAAAAGGCAAATCAAAACTCGTGTTTGACTGCAAAAGATCTGCAGAAAGATTTATCAGACTCTGGAGTGGTGGCACATTGGTGTTTCTTCTGTGCAGCAACACCTGCACAAATATGACCATCATGGAAGAGTCATCAGAAGAAAACCTTTCCTGTGTCCTCACCACAAAATTTAGCATCAGAAGTTTGCCAAGGAACATCTGAACAAGGGTGACGCTTTATGGAAACAAGCAATCTTTGCAGTTTCAAAAAAACAAAAAAAACAAAGGAAAAGGGCCTGAAGCAAAAGTTTGGGCACCCTGCATGGTCAGTGCTCAGTAGCACCCCCCTTGCTAAGTATTACAGCTTCTAAACACTTTTTGTAACCAGCTAATAGTCTTTTCAATACTTGTCTGGGGGATTTTAATCCATTCTTCCTGCAAAAGGCTTCTAGCGCTGTGAGATTCTTGGGCTGTCTTGCATGCACTGCTCTTTCGAGGTCTATCCACAGATTTTTAATGATGTTTCAGTCGGGGGACTGAGAGGGCCATAGCAAAACCTTCAGCTTGTTCCTCTTTGAGGTTGTCCATCGTGAATTTTGACGTATGTTTAGAATCATTGTCCTGTTGTAGAAGGCATCCTCTCTTCATCTTGTTTCCAAAAAGCATCAGGCTTGTTTCGATGCTCCTTTGCAAACTCCTGACACTCAATTTTGTGGTGAGGATGCAGGAAAGATTTTCTTCTGATGATTCTTCCATGAAGGTCATATTTGTTCAGGTGTTGCTGCACAGTAGAACAGTGCACCACCACTCCAGAGTCTTCTATATCTTCCTGCAGGTCTTTTGCAGTAAAATGGGGGTTTTGATTTGCCTCTCTAACAAACCTATAAGCAGCTCTCTCAGAAAGTTTTCTTGGTCATCTAGACCTCAACTTGACCTCCACAGTTCCTGTTAACTGCCATTTCTTCATTACATTATGAACTGAAGAAACAGCTACCTGAAAACACTCTGCTATCTTCTACAGTCTTCTCCTGCTTTGTGGGCATAAATTATTTTAGTTTTTAGAGTACTAAGCAGCTGTTTAGAGGAGCCCAAGGCTGCTGATTGTTGGGACAAGGTTTCAGGAGTCAAAGTATTGATAAAGCTTTTAAATTTGCATCACCTGGCCTTTACTAACTATGATTGTGAACAAAACAGAGCCCTAACAAGCTAATTTAAGGACTGAGACCCTAGTAAAAGTTGTCTGAGAGCTCAAATGTCTTGGGGTGCCTAAACTTTTGCATGGTGCTCCTTTCCTTTTTTCCACTCTAAAATTGTACAAAACAAAAACAGTAATCTTGCTTAAAATGTTGAAAAGCATCTTTCATTTTAACTTCATGCCTTTTGGAGATCAGTTTATCTTCTACTTACTTAACTGTTCACAGTGAATGAAAATTTGACCAGGGTAGCCCAAACTTTTGCATGCCACTGTATCACAGCAAGAAACTGTGAAAACAGATGGTCAATAGACTTATAAATGTAATTTTCAGTTTCATTTCTAAAAAATCTAATAATGGCCTCTGTATCAAATTACTGATATTCAGGCTGTTACTGCCAATGCCATTCCGGCCAACCCCCTCCACTGATAGATAAAGTACAGTCCCTAGAAGAAAATTGGCGTCACAAACAGAGGGAAAAAAACTCATGCTAATTATAAGCTACTCAAAGCTCCAAGCCCCAACCTGTATGGAGACATTTAAAGTAAAATATTCTCATTCTGTCCTTAAAAATGTTAAAATTCAAGAATACATATATTTTGTGTCTGGCCACACAGGCACATGGTGTTAGCAAGCAGCTCAAAGTTTTTATCTGAGCTGAACCAGCTGCTTCTAAACCCCAGCAGGGCTGAGCTTCACTGTTGTGGCTCTGAACACGATGAGGTAATCTGTTTTATCATCACGCGAGGGATGTTTTCTGACATTGTGCAAAGGGAGGTTTCAACTAATGGGACTGGTCAAAAACACAGTCTGCTGTTAATTTCTGTTCCCCTGGTTGCTATGTCAACTTCTGACGTATCCAAAGAGCTCAGTCCAGACTTTTTTCATTCAGTTACCACTTTGATTTGCAATGTTTCATACTTAACAAACAACTGAAAACAATTACAAAAAACACAACATTTGTCAAATGTTACTTTTAAAGTGATAATCCACCACAGGGCTCTTGTATTTTGGTGAAAATATCCCCTTTTGGAAATCACTGAGCATGCAGATTATCAGATTATCAGAGAAGTAAATTGTGCTGTGCTGAATGTTTTAGTAAATTCTGTTGAAGTTTTGACACTTTATACACATTGTTATGATGCCACTTGGCAGTGCAACAAGCTGTAATATCTTATCAAGTTGCTATAGTGAATATGTTTGCAAAAAATTACATATTTACAAATGAACTGGAGCCACAGTATTTAAAGTTGAGATTCTACTTTCCTTGTAGTCCTGTTTTGGTTTCCACCAACACCTGAGAAAAATGTTTTGCTCTTTAGCTGCTAAATGCTCAACTGTACATTCACCAGTCCGCGTAACAGTCAGTTTTTTTTTTAATTATTTGACCCATTGTAAAAAATATTTATTAGTGCAACTTTAAAAAAGTAACTAGTCATATTACCCCTGATTCTTTAGTAAAACAATAGCTTCACAGCCAACATTACACTTTTAGGTTCCCTCAGGATGTGCGCGGGGCTTTGAAGCCAATTTCCATCATGGCCAACAGTGGAATTAAAACTTCTTGGTCTGTCAGGTGATACCGTTGGGCCCAAAAAGACAATTTCCTTAAGACTTACATTGAGAAAAAGATGGCTTTAAATAAGTGGGTGTCATTTCTTTGAGTGCCATGATCCCCATGAAATAACATGCTTCACTATCAGAATTTGTTTAAATCGGTCCAATAACATTTCAAAAGTCCAGAAGAGCTGCATGAGTAAATAATTTTACCCCAATTCAACTTGACAAAGTGCTAAATAGAGGTTAACCAGTCACCTTGCCAAAGTGGGATTTATTCTTCTGCACTAAATCGACACTGTACCTATGGTGTAGGCTCTGCATCATGGCAAAGCTTACGCCATACATATGGCAAAGCCTGTCATGCAGCTTTGATTTACTTTTATTTCACAGATAAGAAACAATAAATTGTGAAGACAAAAAAAGCCCACAAGATAGCATTTTATGTCTTGTGTGTGATTTATCCTGGCTTCATATGTGTAGAGGAAATCTCCGGTAGTTGCTAGGCTAATTCATACAATGTAAAATGACATAGGCTGGTGCTAATAATGTTAGCATGTTGTATTTGGTCGGAAAACATTTTTAGTTTATGACAGTTGTTTTTTCAGTGAACATTGTGAGTTGTTATAGAACCGAAATTCGCAATGTTACCTTTGTTTAATGTTGCTGTTGTCCCTGGCTTCGTATGAGTAGAGGGAGAAATCTGCTAGCCATAGTGGGGAAAATGTGCCTATCAAAAGACAAGTGTTTTGTCTGTGAATCCTATGAGTTATAATGAAGCCGATTTGTGTACTTGTGTTTGAAATTGTCACTGTTAAACCATGTTTACTGTGTGTCTTGAATGTGTTTTGAATGAACTAAACTTTGACTGTATTTTGGAGGTGTGACTGCAGAGTTACACAGACACACCACCGCAGAGTATAAATGCTCACAACAGCATGGGCCACATGCGTTGACTACAGTGTAGGCTCTGCATAGAGCTGACGCACAAGTACATATCTGCCCTGAGTCTGTTGTGTGCTTACTCTATGGGCCCAAACAATGTGAGTTATTCAGGTCTTTGGACCTGGGAAATCAAAGTTATTTGGCTTCATGCACCACTGAGCAACTTTCAGTGAACAGGGCCCCACCTCCAACACTGGTCTCCAAGTCTCTTTATACATCCATGGTATAAACATAGACACACAATATCTGCAAAATATTTTTACTGGCAGGGTTTCAGCATAAAGTCCTCATTACGGCATTCAGCACTGTCCTGAGTATGATACTTGCTGTCACAGTGAACACATGAGTGATGTAATCAGAGGGAGGTCCAGCCAGGGTTAAAGCAATGTGTGCAGTGTGTGTGCAGCTATAATATAATCCTCTGCTGTGGCCTTGCAGTGTCTCAGGACAATCCTGACAGATCCATTTTCAGCTTTTCATCTCCCTTTAAACAACTTGTGGAAACAATTTTTGAATTAGGATGTACTTAACATGGCATTTAATCTCTGTCATGTGAATTGAGTGCAACGGTAAATCTTAACCCAGCCTTGTTCCAGCATATAGGAATGTGTCCAAATCATTTTTCATGTTGAGCTGAAAAACTTGAGGCTGAGATTGTTTTCACTAGCTATGTCTCTATCCCTCTCAAACATCCAAATTTCATAATGTAACAACTGGGGGGAAAGTGAAACACAAGAACCAACACTGGGGATATGGGCTTTGGACTGCAAATCTGCAAGTGAATGAAGTTGCCTATTGTTATTATCTTCACTATTAAAGGTCCAGTGTGTAAGATTCAGAGGGATATAATGGCAGAAATGGAGTATGATATTCATATTTTCAATAATTTAGAATTACCTGAAAGAGTTGTGTTTTTGTTACCTGAGAATGAGCTATTATACACAGAGCAGGTCATTTTTATGGATGTATTGGGAGAACTGGATATAGTGTTGGTGCCAGAGGTCCTGTTCATTCCTATGAAAGCTGCTCAGTGGTGCATGAGGCCAAAATGGTTCAACTGCTGCACATCAAATTGCCCACATGATCGGTAACTTTACACAATGCAGCCCATAGAGCAGGCACACCGAGGCTAATGACTGAGGCTGTGATGGCCACAGCCACACGTAGTAATGTTTTCCCAATTCACATTATTTAAACTCATTAGTTTGTCACCTACACAGGTTCATTTCATTTACAGTCAACCATAATAACAATTAAATCACACAGTTGGTTTGATTCAGAACCTGCTTATTTGCTGTTAAGCTTACATTGTCTTATTTATGTAAACACAGAAGCAGCAGATATTAATTACCTGTTTCTTTGTCTTTGAGTTACCGTGGTTGTTTGGGGAGGTCCATACCTGGTGAAGCAAAAGGCGTGGCTGAGGGCTGTGAGGATTCTTAAATCCTGGAGCCAACTCATTGGACCAAGCCCTCTGTTTTGGTTACCCCTTGTGTATTATTTGGCTTGGCCAGGACACTATATATGCTCCCTTGTGTGTTAGGCTAGTTTGTTCAGTAAACTCCTTGTTTAGCTATTATATTGAGTATAATTATATTATGTTGACCTCTTTTAGGGGCCTAGTTTTTAAATTCTTGGTTTGTAATTTTTCATGCATTATTTTGGGTAAATAATAACCCACAGTTTTGACACCAATTCCTGCATCCTTGTTGCCTCACTGCTTGGTCCCTGTCAGCGGCCAAGTGTCTAACTACTGCTGGCCTAATGGCTAGTGCTTCAGTAACTTTAAATGAAGATAAAATGATTTAATCTTGTGGCTCTTCTAGAATTTCCAAATGTTGGATCAAATCCTAATAGTGGACCAAGTCATTTCGTGGGGGTTGTGTCTCTAAAATAAGTTGTACCCACTGATTTGCAGACATCTATGGGGAAAAAGTATTTTTGGGCCCATTGGCATCACTGGACAGACCCCAGAAACTGCAGTACCACTGTTTGGCCACTACAAAAATTGGCTTCAAAGCCTGGCTCACTTCCTGGGGCCCTGGCTCTCTTCCACCGAGTCTGCCATGTTGTTCTACAGTAGCCTAAAACAGACTAATTTAACACTGGCTCTAGATAGGACCATTTCATGTCGGCCACTGTAGTTTTCCTGCATGTTTTGCAATTGGGAGAGGTTTCAATTGCTTGCAATCTGCTACCTCACTGCTAGATGCCACTGAATCCTACACACTAGACCTTTTGCATAATCTATGAACAGATATCTGTCTATGTATGTGTTCTAGTTTCTGTTTGTAGTCTGAGTAGTATTGACTAATCGCATTTGAGTGGGCTTTGGTTGCCTGCAGGAAAACAGTCTATATGGAGAGCAAAAGCGGCAAAACGCATTGGCTGAAATGCAACCATGGAACACATCACAAATTGTCTGATAATGAATTAGCTTTTAATCAGCTTTTTTCGTTTGTAGAGATTAGCCAAATTGTCGTCCAGATCTGTGTTGAATTGTTAATAGAACTGTGAACAATGAGCACCCGAGGCGCACAACAGTGTATTCTCATAGAACAGTTCATATGATATCCTACAAATCTGTGCCCCGCGAAAGACGTTACATCCTTAACATACAGTTACTTAATTAATGTAAAGTTACTGTTTTTTAAAAAACAAAACAAAAAAAGAACATGCTGAGGAAGTACCTTAAAATGACTCAAAGTTCACACAGATGCCAACACGCAACTCCAGGGGAAAGATACGTGTGAAAGTCAATTTTTTGTGATCCATCCACCCCCCCAACCTGCCTTGTTACAAGCACTCGCAACTGCTTCTGTGTTTACTGCCATCAGTGCATTGGTCACGTGATCGCAGCCTTTCAAAATACATGGGATATGGAAAAATTTCGCTGCATTGCAAAACATAA
>JAPZEB010000005.1:29566428-29576693 GCA_029783705.1 Chaetodon striatus
ATATCAGTCACCCCCCACCCCCTCCCTCAAAAAAGAATATGACAGTGTTGGAAATGAGCAATATTTGATTGTATTTGAACATGGAAAGTTGAAGTGATATCAAACTCAAGAATTCATTTCAATTAAGTAATTCAATTTAGTGCTGTCAAAGTTAACGCTTTAATTTCCACAATTAATGTCAACACGATTAACGCGTTAAAGAAATGTAACGTTTACGTTCCATGCACTTTTAGCAATGGTAGGTCAATTTTTAAGCTATTACGATGGCCAGGGTATCATAATAAACTAGAATATCTAACACACACATTGGTGTCAGTCCTGACATCATAACAAGACGTTAAAATGACGAAAAAATCCTTCAAACAGGCCTAGTACTAGCGTTTATTGGACAAACATACTTGGCATAGACCTTTTCAAAAGCTCTCTCTCTCACTCACTTCCAGTCTCTCCTTGCTTCCCCTTTTCCACATGCCTCTCTCCCACAGTGTCTTCTTCATATGGACTACTGCAGTGGAGCCCTGGTTGTCCTTTAGTTTTTTTGTTAGCCTACACTGATAACAAATAGGCTACTTTTGCTTAGCCAATGACAATAGTTTACTGGATTCATTGACTCTTATAAACTATTGACATTAAACAAGAGCATTTGAATATCTTTTTTAGTTTTATATAATAATTCCATGATGTCACACTCCAACATGTTATTGCAAATGCCTGACATAAAGATGAAATTATTTGTGATTTTTTTTTTTTTTTTTTTTTACTTTCAGACAGTACTTAACTTTAGAAGGAAAATAATTGCTATTCATCTAGATTAATGGATTTTAAAATGTGAGATTAATTAGTTATTTTTTTTAATCTATTGACAGCCCTAATTTAATTACTTCTGAGTATTTTGTAATTGGTGTTTGACAGGACTGGAAACAAAATCAAGTGTGATTCGTAACAAAATGCTTTAGAGTGGAGTAATTTTGTGTTTTCAAAATACTCTGGATACTTTCTCCATGATTCATGAAACAGAAAAAACAGGCTGGATGTTGTATGAAATGCTAGAGGGCTTTTAATTTGAAATGAGGGCTTTTCATTTGAAACAGGAAGTGGCAGCATTCACTCAGTCACAAACTCATGGGCTTGAACTCCAACTCTAGCTCATCCCACTGTTTGTAGTTGTGCTACAAAAAAAACAAACATGTTAATCTATGTTTAAATAGAGAACAGTGCACTGAGACACAGTCACACAGCAGGGGAGCTGTTTTCACTAGAGCTGTACCCACTGATCATTTAACACCACCATCCCCTCTTCAGTTCTGGTTGGTGATAAATGTCTCCACATGACTGGCAGAGGCTTCACAGCCATCAGCCACTATCAAAGGCAAGTTGAGCCAATAATGATAGATTGTAAAACATCCAAGCAGCAACCTCCAGGGCTGAAAAATGAAGTCAACAGGGAAGTGCCAAAAACTGCAGTTCATTGAACGGCCACTTGAGAGTGGCTCCAGAATCCAGTCAATACTTATAGACCACAATGTTAAAATGCCCAACTTTACAGCAGAAACAACATGTTTACAGCCTCGTTAAAAAAAAAAAAAGCAGTTTTGGTCTCTATAGCTACTTTTAACATACATGATAACTGTAAAGGGGGTACATTTTTCTCCGTTTCACCTGTTTACATTTTATAAGGGTGGGCCACTCTGAGTGACAGGCTGTCTGCAGATAGTGTCTTCAGCTTCTCAGTAAAATCCACCCCCTGCTCCTCCACAACTCCAGCCTCTCACCCAAATATGGTCACTTCTGGCTCTAAAAAGATGGCGATGGCTGTAATGCCAAACTCAAGGCTTCGAAATTGGAGTCTACAAACCAGTGGGTGACGTCACGATAGCTCTGTCCTATGGCTGCTGCTTAATCGGTCAAAACAATAAATCGGTTAACCTCTACTACTTACATTCCTCTTCTATTCAAAAGTTATGAAAAGCAATCTACTGAGCAGTATGATAAATTTATCTTCATAAATCAGGGTTGCATTGTCAGTACATAAAGTATCTCCCCATTTGCCATCCTCTAGCACATTTCAAATATGCAGGATGTAAAAGCAGCAACCCTCTGGCTGTGGTCTCAGTGCCTTTCACGAACTTAGCAGACATTACAGAGAAGAAACACTCCATATCCAAACTGTCTCTGGAAGACGTTAGGAAGAGCCTCTTGTGGGATGACAGTAGAACTTGGACTTAGAGACAGCATTTATGTGCTGTTTGCTGCACATTGTGGAGTCGGGCATCGTCTGTGCGAACCCACAAGCCAGGAAAGCCAGCCACCGTGCCAGCATGTTTGACCGGGTAATTAGCATCCGAAATCCAGCCTTCCGTTCCCAGAACCTCAACGACAACGCAGCGGATGAGAAAAACAGATCCCCCGCTCATTCCAACCCATATTTATGCTTTTTGGGAAGCAGTTGGGGGACAAATTGCAGCACTGAAAAGTTGAAATATGCCCAAGGTTTTTGTGTGGCAGAGCTGTGGCCTACACCACCCCTGTACACAAACAGATGTGGTCCCACTCACCAGGCAATCAGCCTGTTCAAGGCCCACAGCCCCACAGCACGGAATGTGTTGATTAAAAACGGTTTACAGATCAGCCATTCGGGTTGATGTTGTTTTTTCCCTTCATTGTTTTGGTTTGGTTAACATGGAAAGGGGAAGGGCGGGGAGATGAGTGGAGGGTGGGGGGGTTAAGGGGGGGCAGATTTTCGAGTCAAGACGATTGGCTGTCAGTGGTTTTGACAGACGTGTTGTTATCTTATGTTGTTTCTTGTTGGCTCCAGCCTCAGCTCATCGTCACGGCCAGTGTTTGAATTTGGATGCTCCCCTGAGTTACAGCCAGGAATGTGCTGCTGAAAAGACAAGGGACCCGTCAATCAAATGACTGGAAAGTTGCAAATCAATAGCCTGAAATTTCCACGCTTTATCGCATGGTCTCAGTGTAATTTTCTCGCACTCAAAAAAGACTAAATGGTATGTGACAGCAGTGGAGCCGAATAATGGATAATTACCCTCTGTATAATCCTGTCTCATTTAAGTATATTATCCCATCGTCTGACATAGTTCTTCTGGGCCCCTTCTTTGTACACAGTCCTTGCTTCTTCGGGGGGGCCGTATCGAGTTGTGTCCAAATCCTCGGCATCCTGATCAGGGCCCCAAAAACAACTAAGGCAGGATCTTAGCATGTCCCCTGTGGGGCAGCATGGTGATTTATCTTGATCGCCTTGGCTGCCCAGAAGTACAGAAGGGAGTGTGTCACATCATAATTCATCCCACCCTGAGCCAGTAGGGAAAATGCCAGAGAGGCAAATTCTAACTTGTTGGTCAGCCAGGAGGGCAGGGAGGCAGGCGGATGGACAGAAAGGGAACTTGAAGTTAGAGAGTAGCTTTACTGCCTCACCTTGAAAACAGGTTACATGGGCAGCATCCTGTGGCAGTGAGGATGGATCATTTTCAAAGTCATCATTCATAGAAAGCCCCATTCAAACTTTAAATTAAAACTAGATTTTAATTTATTGATGCAAAAATACCCTTAGTCTTAACTAGCTTGTGAGAAGTGTCACTTGTCCCTGTTCGAAGGCAAAAGTGTTTATACCCATTTCCAATGGCAACACTCCACTGTACGTGCACTCTGGTATGCACTTACTCATAGGGTTAGTCATATGCTCTACAAGCTGCGCCATGTCCAAATCACTTTTTCTCACAGCAGAGTTTAAACAATGGAACAACAGAGAGCATGTAATCACACAGTACAGAACACAGAGACAAATAGCAATTACCTAGTTGAAAGCATGTCATCTACTGACTCACATAGGCTTCCTATCCCTCTATCTATCCCTATTCCTCACCAAGTATCATCCTTACAGGGACAAACTCCTGGGACTTTTATTCAGCAGCAGCAAAGAATTTAGATTTTCAACCGCATTTCTTTGCCTGTTTCCGATAGGACAGCCACCCATAGTGTTCAGGTATGATGGAAATTTCTTTAAATGGCAGCCACTAATTAAGAG
The DNA here is from genome assembly GCA_029783705.1 of Chaetodon striatus. Lineage (NCBI taxonomy): Eukaryota > Metazoa > Chordata > Actinopteri > Chaetodontiformes > Chaetodontidae > Chaetodon > Chaetodon striatus. Next base: position 29,570,471 of record JAPZEB010000005.1, read on the forward strand.
ATAGGGCTCTCCCTCAAAGAGCTTCCCATTCAACCTCGAGACTGAAGCCTCTGGAAAACACACAGACTTCAAGTAACATCTTGTCAGAAAAAGGGTGGATCGACAAGGCTTCAATAATGGTACCTGCCAGACAGGGCTATTATTTGCAACCTCCTGACAGGCAACGGCAGTAAATTTCACCTATTATCAAGGCCTCATACACACTCCTGGTCGTCTGAGTGATTTACTGCAGCTGGAGTGATGTGTGCAGACACGCTGGTTTGCTATCAGCCAAGAAACAAATAACTATTGTTGATAGATATAGGTTTAAAGTCAAATGTTGCATGTCTGTTATAATGAATAAGAAAATATATTCACAAAGCAAGTTCACACTTGAAGTTCTGATTATATTTTTCTTTCAGCAAAGAAATATGAAGCACACTGACAATGTTTATAACACAGTTGTAGGTTGGCTCATATCATTCATTGTCTTTCAGTGTGTCCCAAATCACATACTGTACTAAACACTTAATATTTTGAGTACACCAATGCGCTAAGTGCGTTTACATTGCATAGTACGGGAAAATGCAGTGTACTACTGGAGCACTCAAAACGGTCCAAAAGTTGAGTTTGGAATGATAGACACTTCTCACTCACAACAGCCGTCATCTTTTTCATGTAGCAATCTTCTCAACTTTTGACATTGCAGCTAGAGACAACAAGGAGCCTGTTAGTTATACATGTTTTTTGCACAAAGTATCAATTCTGTTGTCGAACAGACGCTGTCAGTTATGTTTGTTTGGTCTGTAATGATTTGGTATTGTGAACAATAATGCGAGTGCTAGCTAGCCAACTTACTCCTAGCTATGGTGTGTGGGTGGAGATAGCGGTCAAATGCTGACGATAATGCTTCATCCGTTTGCAATTTACCATTTAAAAAGAAGACAAAGAAGAAAAGGCTATCAGCACTTCCGGTAGGCTTGATTCCTCTGCGCCACAGAGCTCCATTGTTGTCCAACCACTATTGAAAACACATTAATGAGCCACACTGTTGCACTGGGTGAAATGTTCCTTCTACGTTTGTCAAATGATTTATTTCTTTAATCGCAATTAATTGCTGAATTTCAGTAGTTAATTTCGATTAATCACATTTGTTATTTGCATTTTGCATGTCTAAACACTTTTGAAGTTCATATTAAATCAGTTCTTGATTCTTGATTCTTAATAGGGAATTGAATAAATGCAAAGAAATTTACCAGGCACGGCATGTGTTTGTATGGCTGTTCTGTATACTGTCTGCGGCCACTGTCGGCACCTTCCCTGCAATGTCCCATTGCTCTGCACCTTCGGAGGTCACTCATAATATAATCGGTCAGCTAGGTCTAAACATAGTAAATGAACTCGGAAATTGTCTTATACAGGACTCAAATCCCAGTCAACTTAAATTAAATCTGGTACACATTGTGATCCATTACTAAATCAGCATCAACCAAAGATGGAGGTAAAGAATAAATATGTCTAACAGGTTCCTGCATCCTTTCAGGATACTTATCAGACTACACTGTATTATGGCTTTAGGCTTTAGCTCAATGTTGGGAATCCCGGTGTGAGATTACTTTGATGAGCATTGAATCACCCACTCTGATAAGAAAGAGAGCCAGCGCCAGTGCCAGCTTACCCAGGTAGCCCTCCAGTGAAGCACCCAAGCACTAATCTGAGGCGGCACTGCCAAGCTCTCTGTATGCTGCTCCGAGGCGGACTGAGGGAAGCGTGTTTTTGTGTATGGAGCGTCTGTTTCTTCTCACTTCTCCCCTCCCGCCCAGAACAGAGGGCTCTTTATGGTTGTTTGTAGGGGAAGACTGGGCCTGACGGCAGAAAGTTGGCCCTCAGACAAGGCCAGCAGTCTGCAGGCGCTTACTGGAAATGGAGCGAGGGCTGAGGCTCTGGGTTGGTTGGCTCGGCCTGAGTTGGGCAGGGCTGGGCCGGGTGCAGGTTGGCGTCCGCACAGAGGCAGTGAATAAGAGACTGAGCAGGGAAACTCTGAAGGGAGGATGGGTGGGGGGGATCTGCCAAGCATGCTTGCTGGGTTTCAGGCCCACCTTTCATAGCCATGGCCAGTAACTACAAGCTGGACCACTTACATTCATTTCATCAGAGCCAACTGATTTGACACACTTTTCAGATGCAAAGGGAAACATTTAAGCTTCTTCTAAATGATGACCACCTTTACTACAGTATTTACTGACCTTAAGGCATCTATTTTCAGTATTAGTCTTGGTTAGCACTCAGACCACAGATAGATACCAAATCTTGGATGTAATGCAGCCCCTCAGAAGGTCAGAGACCAGTCACTATATTTAAATGAATAACATTATTGAATCATGTTACCAGCTAGTGTGTTACAGGCATTCATTAAATTTTAGACAAACCATTTCTTACACCCTTTTCTTGTGCATGCAGTTGTTGCTGCCAAGAATCAAAACCACACATATAAACACTCATGTGTTCACCACAGCCATCGAGCTGCGTAACCATCAGCTTTGACAGCCTTAGCTCTCAGGCGCTCATAAAGACAGTTACTCTGTTATTTTAATTACATCGTATTGATGTGTGCGAGTGCCACTGTGGTTATATTTTCTACAAAAGAATCCCTCCTCGTTATGAGACAAATTGAAGTGTAGCAAGTAGTGTTTAATCTTTGACACATTCCAACAGGGCCAGCATAAAGTCCCTTCATTCTCTCAATTCAAACACGAAGTAACCATGGGAGCAGAGTGACTGAAGGATATAAACATTTTGAATAAAAATGTTGACAGTAAAGTAACCTCCAACCTGAACTTTATCTTGAAAAGAGGCCACAATGCCTAACATTTTAGTCATCTGTTACTCAGGCTTGTTGTGTAAGGCCCTCCTCTACTCTGACAGCATCACAGTGAGTCATCATCCTTTTCTTGTCCTCCTCCTTTTTTCTTAAGAGAGATTCCCATACGGAAATGTAACACACAGTACGGTGTATATGCTCCTATGTCAAGAGTGATGTTGCCATGTATGTTACCTATGATTATTATTGCATACATACATCCCCTTGATAGATGAAGATATAGGCTTATAACACATATGAAATATCCATTGTAAAAAATTGTGTATGTACATCTATTAAAAATATCTATGTAATGAATTTTTATACAATATATATTTTAATTTAATTTATAATTTTTAATTTATGTATGCAAATTTATGAAAAAAGCATACTAACAAAAAAATCCTATATGCTTGTATGTTTTTCTTATTAATTTTTGACACACATGTCTATCTTTTATATTTACATATATAATATCTAATGTAGTGATTGACTTGGGGCTTTATAAATGTACAAATGTGTCTACAACATAAGCATAAATTACACATGTACACACTTAAAAAATCTCTATGATGAATTTTTGTACGGTATTATATATGTTAACAATTTATAATCTAACAATTTAATTTATACATACAAGTTCATGAACACAACAGAAATACAAACATTCTGTATGCCTTTATGAATTCATATTAATTTTTTACATACATATATATCTTTTATATTTTTATATACATATATATTATCAAAATGTATTAATGGACTATGGACTGGATATATGTACATAATATCTTTGTCAACAATATAAACCTATGTATGTGTGTATAATAAAAATGTATATGATTAATTTTTGCGCGATATTATGACCATGTGATCATATATGGCAGCAATATATAATATAATAATAATATAACTATTTTATTTATGTAGGTTCATGAAAACAACAGATATACAAAATTCTGTATGCCTTTATGTTTTCTTATTTATTCTTAACATACATGTATATCTTTTACAAGATATACAAACAACAGTTCAAAAATATTTTGCTTTTTCCTTACATATGTACAATGTATATTCAACATATGTAAATATATTACATTACCTTATGGGTTGACTGATGACTTTTAGATACTATCCCTCCTTGATGATGAAGAACTTGTTTATGTCTTATTACCACATGCAGTTTTTACAAAAGACAACGGTCAGTGGGGTCCTGGATTTCAATTTGACATAGTGCAAATCTGTCATTTATTCATTTTCCAGCTTGTTTTACATCATTTTGAAATATCATTTAGGCAGTTTTCTGGGAATGCTTCTTTCTCTGGGATGGAGTTAACTTGTATCTAGGTACAGCACTGTTACCTACCTGTCTGCTCTACCAGAGAACACTTCCAATTAAAAGCCCACTTGATTCTGAGTCCATGCAGCAGTGTGGGCTGACAATTTATTAGTTACTGTTAAAACAGCAATATAACCATATTCAGTCATTCAGCCTTTCCTTTGTTAGTCATCGTTCCTCCCGCTGAAGAGTCTGAGAGCTGAATTTCTACCAGGTGTTCTTACCACACACTGAGGGAGCGGCAGGCCTCAGAGCTGAAGCACACTAGGTCGACATAAGTACTGGTGCCCCTTCAAAGGCTTGTGCCACTGCCAGCAGCCAGCAGACATTTTTTATCTAGAGTTCAGCCCCTCTGGGCTATTGAGAATTACAACACCTACTTGTCTGTGTTTCTGCGAGCAGAGCCACCAATTACCTGTCAGAGATGACACGTTTACTGTATAGCCTGATGTGACCGACAGGCTGTCAGAGAACCTCTGACTTTTCTTGTCAAAGGTGGCTATAGGCACCTACTTAAGGTTTTGGGAATCCGGTTGCACTCTTTTATCATACACCATGTAATACCTGATGTGAGAGACCCTGTAGTTTTGCCCACCCAAACAGATACACTTCCTGGTAGCCTCGCAGTGGAAAGCCCTCAGTCTGGACTTGTCTGTAGCTCTAGGGCTTAATAAGAGAAGGCGAACAAAAGGGGATTATTATGTATTAGCTGTGGGACTGGGGAGGGGAAAGGGTGTAAGTGAATTGAGACTGCAGACACTTTTGTGGAATCACAGAAGTTAGGGCTTGTCTATGAACATACCAATGAAGATCACTCACGATAATAACTGAGCACAATACAAGTAATCAAATGAACACAGGAGGTCTCCACTCTCTCTGTCTCCTACTATCTGTTTTTTGTCTTCCTATTTACACCCTCATCGATCACCCCATCCTCCCTCCACCTCTTCTTTTTCCATCTTTCTCTGCATCATCTATTTATATTGGTCTAATTTATATTCCCTTTTTGTAGACCTCCAGGACTGACGGGCAGTCCAGTCATCTCAGATATTTCCCTGATCCGTCTGTCACCCCACGCAGCGCCTGGGACGGGCGAGTCACCGTTCAGCCCTCCACATCCTTACGTCAGCCCTCACATGGAGCACTACCTACGCTCTGTACATGGCAGCCCCACCCTCTCCATGATCTCAGCGGCCCGAGGGCTTAGCCCTGCTGAAGGTAAGATTTACCCCACATAGCGGCGTTGTAGCACCACTTACATATTGCCTGTAATATTTATCTAATATCTACAGATTTTGGCTCAATCCCAGTAAAGCCCTTGCCCCTTCCATTTAGCCCTTAACCCTCTGTTTTGCACCTTCATGTCTAGGGGTGGTGTGTCCTGTTTTTGTTGACATAGAGGGGAAGGGCAAAGTGTAAGGGCTTGAAATAGCAGTTTGGTCTGGTGCACTCCAGACCAAGTGCTGTGAGAAATTATTGGCGAAGATGGCTGCACAAGCAACAAATAAGACCCACAAATGTGTCTGCTTATAAAGATTTAAAAATAACAATAACCATTGTAGTTTAATGTCACGTTAATGTGTCATGGTCTCTTTCTTTGTATAAAGCATTAACAAATAAATGCTAGTACTATGTCTCGGTAGCTAACCAGTTAGGTAGCTAACATTACATTAGCCCCTTTTCCACCGCAGGAACTTTTTTCATTTACCTGGGTAATTGAAAGGCCTCCTTGCGTTTCCACCGAAATTACCCGGGTAAATACAGTTTCCCCTACCTTCAAATTCCCCCGAAAAAAGATCCTGGTAGCGAGGTGGGACTTTTCATATTACCCGGAACTTTGAGGGGCGGGGCTGTGTGCTGAAGAACGCTGATTGGTGAAACACACGCAGAGTTCCGCACTTCCGCGTTAGCGTGGCTGCCGACTTTCTACAGATAAACATTTCTAAACGTAGCTGCTGGCTGAGACACACAGCCCGTCCTCTCTCTACCAGCACTAATGTTATGTTACCAGCCAACAAGCTGGCGGAGGGCACACGCTGAATCAT
>JAPZEB010000005.1:29581894-29597543 GCA_029783705.1 Chaetodon striatus
CCCCCCCCCCCCCCCCCCCCCGCCCTGCTCCATCTCTCCTTCTTCCTTTACTCCCTAGAGATATTTTCCCATAACCCAGCAAGCCTCAAAGACATCAGACATCTTTTATCAAAAGCCTCATGCCCCGGGGCATGCACGCAAGCACAAATCTTCAAATCTGTAAAGCAGATCACTCATCTCCTCCATTGAGTCCTCGCAGCCTTTCTGTTCTTGTCTTTGTTTTGTCATTCTGTGGAGGGCACTATCAAACGACAAAATTTAAATGTGTTTTGCTCAGCCCCTCTGACTTGTCAATAAGTGTTTAGCATCACTGCATGGGTTACTACCACTGTATTGGAGCATCACAAGCTCACTCTGCGGGATTATACCATGGGACAAGTGGACAATGAAATTATCTCTCTTTTGTTTTTATTACAAAGTGGGGAAAAACTCTCTCTTAAACCTCCTATTTGTTCTTCCAATTTCTGCTGCAGTGACCCATGAACACCTGAAGGACCGTGCCTTGTTCAGTCTCCCCCCTCCACCACCAGGGGCCAACCCCACAGAGTACTACCACCTGATGGCCAGTGCCAGCCAGCGAAGCCCCTATGGTGACCTACTGATGCAGAGCAGTGCAGCAGCGGCCGCAGCAGCAGCAGCAGCAGCAGCAGCAGCTCATCTACCAGATTACATCAGCCCTGTGGATGGTGAGAATAAAACAGTAAATGTACAATCCAGCAGAAAAGTAAATTTTAAGTTACAACTTGCTAATAATATTATAATTTCACTATATGCATCAGTAGGACATCAGATTTTAAAACTGTTGCATTTCATGAAATCCTTATTCAGTTATAAATTTCTTATTTGAATCTTGACAGACATGTTTAGATCTCTTATCAAGCTCACATTTTTCTCCTAATTAAATGCAGCATATTTTGGGTTTCACTGGAAGATTCCAACTTCTGAAATCAGCAAGACTGTTTCACTTTAAGAGGCAACACTCTGTTGCTCTCGTTGAAATACAATAAACCACAGCCCACTCACAAAACAGACATTGGAGAACTAGCAGCAATAAGAACCCGCTGCTGCATCATCTCATGTCACTGTGTCTCAGCCAAAAGCTTGCACAGGGACACACCACACCAACGGCCAACAAGTGCGCACATTCTGCACCTGCATCAGAGGATACACTCCTCCACACCAGCAGACAGCAGTTGTCTCTAATCATCATTAACAAAGGGAAACCAGAAGAATGTCTTGACACCAGTTAGCCAGTTAGCACATTCGCAACACAATCCAATGAGAGCATTTTTACCATGCACCAATGAACAATAGCACAACCCCCCAGAATATGTTTCTGCTTAAGAGCTCAATGGATAAAGAAAAACCATCTTCCCCTCTCAACTTCAGGTCTTTGTTTACATGTCTCACTTCCGTTTCTCTTCTCATGCATTGTGCTGAACTGCCAATCAAAGTGATCTCATTCACTGACGGCTCTGCTCTGCCGACACCGGGAAAAAAAGCCTTGTGCGGGACACACGGCATCGACAAGGTGGCAGACACTCACCAACAGCCCAACTTTGACTGACGACGAACTGTCAGCCTGGTGTGTCTGGGCCTATAGTTGTCAAGAGGTGTTTGTGGGTGGAGCTTCTTCTTCTACTATACCATCTTTGGAGAGTTTCTTGTGGCCTTTTGACAAGTTACTTTAGAGGTCACAGGGTGGCTGGCAGATTGATCACCAGCTCCTTCTGTTGACTTGTTGAAGTGTCCTTGAACAAGACACTGAAAACCCAAGTTGCTTCCATTCAGTGTTGGGTTTGTTACTCTAAAAATGTAATTTATGACTCGTTACTTATTACTCTTTTTAAAGGTAATATTATTATTACCAGTCCTTCCATACCAACATTAAGTAGCTACATCTGATATGATCTGTCCATTGGTGGATGTCATTTTAACTGGCAAAAATGATGGGTCTTGCCTGCTCAAAATGATATACCTACTCAACCTAAATTAGCCTGGGAGCAGACGAATCTCCAAGCTCATGTTTTATTTGCTCTGGCAGATGTTGTCCTCCTGTTCAGAAAGGTTTCTAGCCAACCTGGCCATGGTTGGGCCAATCAAAACAATTTATCTTATATGGTGGGTTTGATACGATGATTTACAACTCTCACTTAATGTAAAGTATGTGATGATGTTGTTTTTAGCTCACAGACCCTGGTAGGGACACTACAGCAGAGTAAACATAGCTTACTAAAGATTAGCGCTGCTGTGGCATTCTCGAAAACAACTGAGATGGCAGCAGCTGATGTGGAACTCTGTTGAGGAGCTATTCTCTAAGACATGCTACAGTATCGTAGCTCATCTGTGCATGCTGTAGTCTGTTTATATTGGTCCATCGCTTGACTTTACATCATGTGTATTGTTGCTTCAATCCAATCCAATTGCTTTAGGAGAAATTTTGGTCTGTGACAAGTGAAAAAGCCCCTTGAAAATCAAAGATGAACTGAGATATTCCAGCCTAATTTGCATTTGTGATTTGATCAGGCAATGCCAGGCCATACCTGAATGATTTGCACATCATTAAATAGAAGGAGGGGCAGAAGATCCAAGAAATCCGTTGGCCTTGGAACTTGGCAAATGCAGGTATATTATAAACCTGGAATCAGATTGAAAAGAGAACTTGTAATAAAAAGCTTACTGAACATGAGATGTCAGTGTGTATTTTCATGTCAAGAATGATTAATTATCTCTAATTTATTCCCATCCCAGTCATACGAAAGCACATGCATGCCTTTCATCCCTGGTACAAGCCTAACAGCCAGACTTAACAGCCATCTTACCCTTTGTTCTCAGCACCAGGCATGTTGATACCATCCTCTTATTCTTCCTCTTGAGGCTTTTTCATGGAAGAGTTACCCACATCAAAGCTACTGGAGCTCTTTAGACTTATACGTAGCATAGGGGCCGTGGCTAGTTGAGGGTGCATAAACACTAAAAGCCCTAAGGCCAGGAGCTCGTAAAAACACGTGTTACCGTAGAGTCTCTTATTCTGATGGTGTTTCAGGTGTGTTTCTATTGTTATTATGAGTAACATCCTGCAAAACAAACCCAGGATAACCGTTAAAAGGGCAGCATTTGGCCGTGTGAGGCGGAGGAGTTTTACCCTGAGACTTTTGAGTCTGCTCTCTGTGTCAGGCAGTTAAGGCAGGGATTAACCTCGTGGGCTGCATGCGCTATCCACTTAATGGCAGGGATGAGGCAGCTTCACACTGAAACACACACATACACACAGGGGCACACAAAAAAATTAACAGCCGGGCAAATAGGCAGGCAAATGCTCACAAACTCGTACACGTGTTTGCACACAAACTCACAGAGACAGGCCTGTTCTTTCATGCCAGTTAGAACCCCGGCCCTCTATCAAGATGATGGTCAGGCACCAGAACAGACGTTTGATTTCAGTAGGGAAACGCATCCAATAAACCTTCAGCCCTTATGAATGGGGAACAGAAAGTGCACAGAGTGGAAAACTGTCCGTGAAAGTCAGCCTTTTCGATGCCTGATAATCAAATACTCCCCGTGGCACTGACGCCCGCCCTGCTCCAGGAGCCAGCGCACTTTCTTTCATCCCATCCAACCACCCACCCAGAAAAAAAATGCCCCACTGCTTTCCACAGTGTCACACTCTCAGTAGTCACTGCACGACACTAATGCAGGTATCCTCACTCACAGGTAGGAGAATGCAGCAGAGAGATATGAGATCCTCTGGCAATTAATCTTTTCAATGACCTCAATCACTTAGTTAAACACAGCAGTGCTGAAAGGGAAGGCTGAAGGAGGGTTAGGTTCCTTGCAGAAACTAAAGACCACCCCTCCTCCTCCCCTTTTTACTTTTACCTCCAACCACCTCAGTGACCGCCGCTGTGCTGCCTTGCCCACACTTGTTGGCAAGGCTGTTTGCTCAAATAGCCACAACCCCCACCTCCCTCACTCTCAACGCAGTGTCCACACTTGCTGCCATCGTCCCCGGCAGCTTTTATTTAGTGTTCTACCATGCTAGGAGTGATGTGGTCAGGTCTGGGCCACTCTGCCAGTCTGGAGGCTCTTCCATTGCGGCCTGCAGACACAGGGCCCATATTGACCAAGGCGGCCAGCTAATGGCCATCGCGGGCAGCCTCGACCTGAATCAAAGACCTCATTTACTGCCAGAGAGTGTGGAAGGAGGAGGAATGCCAGAGGTGGCAAATATGTGCTTCATCCCTCACCGTTAGTTTTGGAAGGCAGTGCAGATAAAACCCATATTAAAAATCAATTTATGCACTAATATTCAGGAGACCCACCGCAAAAACTGGGAGCCCTCAGTGAACCCATAGTATGGCTTCTCACCCACCTCCCCCCTCCTGCCCTTGTTTATCCTTTGGATGAGTGAAGTGCAAGGCTTACAGTTGAACCATGAAACACTGAATGCTGCTGTGCAGAAGTGTGCTGGTGGAAAAGCTGTGGACACATACATCAAGGGGAGTTTATCAAGACTACAGGTCTTACCATTCCACTTGTGAATTTTAGGATTTACTGTAGGGCATGCCTGGAGTCATACATTTAAACACAGGAATTTCTCTCTGTTATATGAGGACGACGACATTCAAACATGCTGTGCCACAACTACAAACCGCCACAAACTTTGGGGGGATTTTTCTTCATGTCCTCAGTTAAAACACACGCCTACCCACAAAATGGTTGCTTGATTGCTTGTTTTACTGTGTAAAGATCCATCAGCAGCTTGCTTCCCAAAAACTTGCCTCGTGTCAGTGTGATGGACAGGACTGCTAGACAAACACAGTGTTACCTGCGGCCATAAAGGCCTCACTGAAATGCATAGCTGCTTCTGGAAGTCAGTGTCGGTGTCTATGGTGTGTTTTTCGAACATAAATCATCTCCTGTCCTTATCTGACAAGAGTGGCATGGAGACTGAGATAACCAAACTGAACTAAAACAACAAAAATAAATTTTCTTCTAAAGACACTGTTAAACAAATGTCACTTCAAGAAGTCATTAACTAGGATTGTCGTCTGTCTTTTTGTCTAATAGTCTAAACCAGCCAGTGGCTTAGAGACCATTTCAGTTCTTTCTAAAACAAAACATTGGTTTAAATATTCTTCATGGTTGCATGAGGATGAATTACAAATCTAAAAACAAGTTTGATTTCCTACCGACTTGAAAAAATCTGGTGTCAAGCATGTTCATTTATGGAAGATCTCCATACATACAATGTAACAAATGAAGGATAAATGCCAGGATCAGACAAAATATTCCTGCGGTGACTCTGCTTAGAGATATTGAAGACACTTTGGATTCTGGCCAATCATAGTTTGCCATTTTTGTACAAAAGATGTTAAAAAGAGAGGAGAAATCATGGCGTCATATCATGTCATACTAATGGAGTACAACACACATGCAGGTAAATCTAGTCTGCACTTGCTGAAAGGCTCAATAGCTGGTGCACTTTCATAGATCATTGGGAATGATTGATTCGTTTTACTGAGGCATCCACTGAGGCGTCAGCCTTGGGTCAGAATATTTTTGTACAAAAATAGAGCTACAGGTGAGAATTACAATTCTGTAATTATTAAAAAAAAGTCTGTAATGAAAGACCATGAAAGAAATACTTGATATATGCAAATGTTCCCCTGTATATTGGTCACCATCCAATTGGGTGTACCCAAAAGTATTGTCAGGCCAAGCGCACCCAAAGAGCACCGGAGCGGACTCCGTCTCTTTATTCCTAGTGCCATCTGCTGTAACCCTCCAACATCGCAGTTCCAGTTACACTGCGCATGTGTCATACCCCATAGCTCCCATGGGTCCCAACCTTCTTTAAATTGCCTTAGTTTGCTCATAAGTGATCTGAAAGAAGGAGCCAACTTTGCTGTTTCACCTGAGAACAACATCATTAGCCTTTTGCTTCGCCAATTCTACAATGGGAAAGATCATCGAGGAGGAAGGCGTACCTCTCAATGCCATTTGAGGTGAAGGACAGAACATTTAAGACAAAAAGCAGGAAGGAATTACTATTATAGGTGCCACTTGTTTCTATCAGAGAAGTCTTTCCACCTACAGTTTAGGCAGGGCAGAAGGTAAACCTCACTCAGTTCACCATAGTACCAAAGTCAAACCTGTTGCTCATGGTTTATAGTATGCTGGTCTCTGAACCTCTATTAAGACAGAGAAACAGTAATTCCAACATGAGTGAAAAGACATTTAAGTATGGTTAGCATTAACTCTGGTACACCACCACTACTGTAAGTATAAATAAAGTCACATTATGGTATTTCACATTGGGCGGCATTCAGAGGACTGTTTGTGTATGAGCGAGCAGGTATGTAAGGGGTGGGTGGGCAAAGAAATATCAGAGCAGCTTGCGGGAAAACGCTGAAGCTCCCACGACAAAAGCAGCGGCCAAAGTAAATGTCTGCCATCCCGAGGAGAAAGATGTTAGTGTTGATGCAGCGGAGGGAATGAGGGAGATAGATTTGTGTACTGATGTGGTGGTAAGGAGTGTGGGGGTTGGGGGTGAGGAGGGAGGAGGGGACTTGGTCCCCTCAGACTGCATACACAAACACTTAACTATATGTTGGTTCATGAGCACATGGGTGGAAGTGTGTGCATAAACACACTGGCAAACACAACGGCAGCTTTGGGCTGGACACTAGGGTCTCATAGAGGATTCAGCACGAGCTCCCTCACTAATAAAATTCACAGTGTTAGCATTAGTGAGATTTAGCAGGGAAAATAAACATTTTCCCACTCCGACTGGCTTGTGGGGTGGCTGGGCTGGCTGAAGATATGGAGGCCTGGGGCCCTGCTGGCAAAAACCCAAGCTGCAGTGAGATGGGGGGGCAGCGTAGAACAGCCCCTGTTAATTATGGAGGGAGACTTCGCTGAGGCCTGCTTTACCCCAGACAAGGTCAAGGTGAACAAGCCAAAGATTATCTACTGAGACCAACTGCATAGGTCATAGGGTTTTTGCTAACATAATGATTTTAAATATCATGGAAGCCATTTTTAGAAGAAGTTTGAAAAATTGAAGTACTTGGCTTTTCAGTTTCTACTTTTATTAAAGCTGATGATACATGGTCGCTTGTAATCCATTCCGGCTCTATACATTGCAATGTTGCTAACTTGATCTCCAAAGACTGCTGGAGTTTTCATCAGTTGAGTCTGAATAAGTGGGTATGCTGTATTGTGAGTCCCTATGTGCACACAAACTTGTGCATGCAGTTGCCCGCAAAACCTAGAGCAATGCACCCACCCAACCCCTAAGGGCTCATTAATACTTCCTTTACATACGAAAACAGATATGTGCATTTCAAACACTGTAAATGTCACTGCCCTCATACTTGCATCCTTTATGATAGCATAGATACAGCCAACAGATGGTACTAGAGGGCAGAATCAAAAGTTTCAGAAAACAACAAACATAGTGCTGGTGGAGGAGGTCGTAATAATGTACCTTTAAGAGGGCTGTAGATAGTGGTGGTATGTTAGGCTATTAAATACATTACTACATGTGGACAGTGAATTCTTTTCACTGTATTACTGATTTAGTCTCTTCCGCTGTTTGTTTAATGTTTTCGTCATTGCCTACAGTCCTATTATGCTTGACCTATGCTACACTACCTCTACAGTCCCTGGTGGTATTGCTCTGTTTCATCTGTCTCTGTAAGCTTACAGAAAATGTGCAGGAATACGTACAAAGTGAACACACAGTACGGACAGAGGGCCCCATCCATCTCTATATACATTAATAACGTTGACCATAAATGAACCTTGACTCCATGTATGTATTGCATTTGAAAGTAAACACGCCAAAACACAGGACTGGCTGGTTGCTTGTCACAGGAGCTTGAAACTGTTATAACATTGGCCTGAGTTGCACTAATCAACAACTCTTGTAGATCCCCCCCATCATTCTGAAGCCCCAATAGTTCGAAAAATGTCCCATTGGCCCAAAAGCTTTCTTGTGATAGCATGGTATCCTGAACACAAATGCACATTGCTCAGAAGGGCTGTTTCTCCGAATATAGGCTACACATGCTCGCAAAGACGGCATATGGCTAACTATTATGCAGAATGGCGCTGCTGAGGCAAAAACATTACCCTCCCCACTCTGCCTCTGATTGTCTTACCCAGATATTCTTACTCTGACCCTAACAGTTTCACTCCTCATGCCTAAATCTAGCTAATCCAACCAACAAAGGCATTTGTTACTAGCCAGTCAGATGCACAGTAGTGTGGGTCATGCCTTCATCGTATTATAAAGGTCCAGTGTCGTATTCTGCATAATAATTAGCCATGTGCTTTGGAGAAATGGTCTTTGGAGTGATGCATGTTTGTTTCCTGGATACTGGGTGCCATCATACAAATGGGCTTTCGATCCAGTGGGACATTTTTTAGACTATTGGGCATGGCAGCTGGTGTAATGTCATCAGTTAACATTGTGTCCCTCTAATCATCCCCCTCTGGAAAAGCTTCTCCTCCTAGCTTGTGACTGTCATGAGCATCATCGCTGTTCAAATCAGGCAAATTGTCCTGTGTGCACAACTAGCATTTTTTTCAAATTACATCCATTTAATGCCCCTTCATGAAGCTTATGACTTAAAGAATGAGAGAAAGGTAAAGGACTTTGCTTCACCATACTTGTCCTCTTTGCCATATCAGGGAAGTACTTACATTGCCTGCAAGGAGGTGCTCCATGTGCTCGGAGTCAGGATGACACTGAGAGCTAGCTGCTTCTGGGGATTAGCACAACCCTCCAATTAAAGTGTTTTCATTTTCCACAAAGCCATTTCAGTTAAAACAGAACAGGCACATGCTTAAAATAATCACACACACATACACACACACACACACACACTCTCTTCACTCCCTTCCCCTTTTAATATATTTTTTTCTTTACTGTATCGATGTGCACTGGAGTGCCTGTAATTATGACTCTCTATATAAATCCAGATCCCACAATTACAACCAGCCCATGATCCAGTCCCACACATAGACGCACACTCACATAAACACACACAGACACACACGTGCGGTGTTGCCACATACTGCCGCGCCGCCATGGCCTGTGCAACATCTGTTTTCTCACTCCCTGCCGGAACCTGCTCACCCTTTCAATTATAACCGCCACCTATAAAACACTCCTTTACCAAGTGGTGAGAGTTGTTTGTGCACATTTGTGTGAAATTTGTTTCAGGTAAAATTAGTTTAGACCAATGACATCCATTAGAACAACAAAAGCTAAACAAAACTAGCTTGTCCACACCTTAGCGCTAGAAAAACAGACATTATAGACATTTAAATTTGTTGCTGGAGGTGTTAGAATTTCTCTGAGCTGAGGTTGATGCATAGATCGAGTGGTAGTTTGATGATGGAGGTGGAGGGCGGTGTTTTGGGCACAGTGCCCAGAAGGGTGAGGCAGGCGCCAGGCTACCAGGCCACCAGGCTGTGAGGCCTGTTTCCTGCTTTATAAAGGGGAATATTAATACACGAATCTCTCATTAAATCTGCTGGCAAGACAGCAAGCTCGCCCCACTGCAAAAACAGGAAATCCTTGCAGTTGCAAGACCCGTATGCAATGCAGAGCTGATCAGAATGAACTCCTCATTCATGACGATCCATGTTTCCAAGTGGAGGATTGCCTGCCTATCCAATTTTTTTTACTGTCCCTCCCCTCCCACCCTCCTCCTTTGCTCCACCCCTACTTTTCTATGTAGTTAACCAACGATGACACATTTATTTATTAGCCCTGTAGAGGCACATTCCTGAGAACTGTTTGTTGTTTTTGCCAACTCTTTCATACATATCTCTATCATCTCCACCAGTTTTTTTTTAAGCCCTCTATACTACTGTCGTCTGTCGTCTACTGTCCCGGGGGCCTTTTAACTAAGTGCATATGCCTCTGCTTTACGACTCACCACCTCCAAACATAATAGTTTTGGAAGTTTGGAAGTTTATGGCTGTAGGTCTGGCACGGTGATTACGGTGGTGCCTGGATTCATTTCGCTTGAGGGCTTGTGAGTTTCACCAGCAAAGAGTCGGGTATTGGCTACATATTGACAGCAGTAAGTTGAAATGCAGCAAATGTGTGCTTAGGTGAGTTGTGATGGGCCTATTATGAGTTTCCTGCCTCTCGCGCCTCTGATGATGTCTGCTGTAAGACCTAATTACACACATGCACAGCAACACACATCGCCAGGTCTGTTCTCTGTCCTCTCACACTGTGAAGCAGCACCTGTTGGTCCCAAGCAAGTGATCTGTCTCTGTCTCTACAGGAGTGGGAGCCACATGCCCCAGACATTTAAAGAAATAAATACAAATGAATGATGGACTATCAGTATGTTTGGAAAAATAAATAGCCCACTCTTCTTGTTCGTGGGAAAGTGGTTTCCCCCGTCATTTTCTTATGCTCTTTTCTATGAGAATAAGAAAATACTGCAACAGCCAGGTCTAGCGGAAGGCCGTGAACCCTACCTTTGTAAGTCAGCCTTGTTCTTTTTTAATGGTATTCTGAGATCAATTTGTTTAAATTGCTTCCATTTAACTTGCCCAAGTACAGCGCTCTGAAAGAGATTGCTATCAGGGTAATTACTGAGAATGATTGGGGGCGATTCATTATGCATAAGAGGATGCGAATGTTAAATAGGGGAGCTGTGTGTGAGAGAGATGCAGGAGATAGAGTGTAGCTTAGCATGGCTGTGACCTCTACTAGAATGCTCAGGGCTGAATGTTTCTTCTAACATGATGCAGGATAACTGCTGGTTTCTATTGAGGCCAGGCAGAGATTTCGTGGAAGTACAAGGTATTACCACATCAGTACTCCAATCTGGTGACTCTGAGCCATGAGAACAGTGTCTGAAATGTTCTTAATACTCATACATACATTTTTTAGCAAGCCATTGATTTCTTTTGAAGGTTTCCTTTAGGGATGCATGATAATATCAACACATCATTGGTATTGGCTGATATTGGCTTTAAAATGAAGTATCAGAACTGGCCAACATGCTTTTTTGTATTTTGCACAATGAATGAATATTACATACATGTCTCTATCTAGTAAGCATGCATAATATGAAGTTAAAGTCACTACAGAAGAGACTTTATGATCACTTAACTCAGGTAGAGAAAAAAGTGGATATCGGTTATCTGCCAAATAAGTTGTTAAATACTGGCATATCGGATAAAATCTGCAAAAAATCCGAAAGCCTGCGTTCCTAGTCTCCATTGAGGTAGCAATGCTGAACTGGCTGACTTTGTCTATTTTGCGTCTCTTTGTGTCTGTATCCAGTGTCACGTTTCTCCAGCCCACGGCTGACACCCCGACTGAGCAGGAAGAGGGCGCTGTCTATTTCCCCACTGTCAGATGCCAGTATTGACCTACAGACCATGATCCGCACCTCACCCAATTCCCTGGTGGCCTACATCAACAACTCCCGCTCCAGCTCGGCCGCCAGCAGCTCCTATGGACACCTTTCAGTTGGAGGGATCAGGTAGTTAGACAGTTCAGTTTTAGCACATTTCACAGGCATATACACACACTTGAGCATACACAGTGGTTGAGCCAATATCTGCAACCACTATGTCTTTGTGATACAGTAGATGAAAGAAGCATCGTTGGCAAGGTCTGCCAGAATTTTTTATAGTATTCAATGATCCAAAATTCCTAGATATCTAGTTTCAATAATTGTCTTTTACTGAAATCCAATGACACATATTTACCACTGACAATAATTAATGGTAAAGGGTAGTACTTTCAAAAATGCAACATGTCCATCACCTGAAAAAAATTGCAGTTCAAGGTTCACATTTGTTGAAATCCAACTTGCTTTCTCAGGGGCACATCTGCAGTGCCCAGGAGGTGAACTGACACCTCTCCAGCTACCAGTCCATGCTCCATATTTTGGTCTGGTCAGGGACTTGAGCAGGCAACCCTCCGGTTCCCAAGCCAAGTCCCTATGGACTGAGCTACTGCCCCCCCTACTTTTCTCCCCAGTGTTCCATTTTCGTAAAATTCTGAAAGTCAAGCAGCCTGGTTGTCAGTAGTAAGACAAGAACAGATGTGACACACTTTACTAATGTTGTCTATGTTCCATTGTTTTCCAAAAGCCATCGAAACACATCAGTAAGCCACACTGTTGCTTTGGGTGACTTGTTCCTTCATTACAGTTGTTATTGGAATTGAGTTATTCTCAAGAACACCATCCAGCTGCTTCAAAAACTCACTTTTGAGACAAATGTGTATTAATCTGCTGTTGAAAATAGTCCCCAACAAACACACTTTTTAGTCCTCTTTGAGTAATTTTGCTTAAAACTACAGTGCCCAGCTGTTTGGGGGAATGGCTTAGATTTACTTCCTCAGCAAAAACAAACTTCGGGCTGAGTGCCACTGACAAGGTTGAAGAGTCACAACATAGACTAATGCACTCTAGGTTTTGGACAATAGGGGAGCTATTCAATAAGACCAGCCTCACCCTAATTATTAGCATAAAAGTCAGTATGCTATTAGTTTGTACTGCTAGGTCATATACATGCTACAAGCATCCTACGTGCAATGAGCACGCTAGTAGTAGCTTACCCAGCATCACTTGGCAGTGAGGGCCTATATGACACAAACAGGACATTTTGGCACAAATCAGTTGGACTTCATTCAGATGCTTCCATTGTGTGTTTCTTCTTAAATATTAGCCACTAGACAAAAGTCTATATTTATGTTTTCCATAACTTTTCTCTTCCCTCTGGTTCAGTCCCTCATTCAGCTTCCCTCACCCCATCAACCCTGTGGCCTACCAGCAGCTGTTGTCCCAGCAGAGGAGCCTTAACGCCTTCGGCCACACACCTCCTCTCATTCAACCATCGCCGTCCTCTTTCTCTGCTCGCCAACACCCCCTCACCGCTTCACCTATGTCTACCTCCCACAACAGCTCCAACTCTGAGGCAAACCAGGTAGGAACAGAAACATTTGTACCTTTGAATGTTACACTTGTATTCTAATAGATGTGCGCAGATTTAAGGGCATCTACACTTTCTCTTTCAGTCTTTCTTATCCTCGATCATGTTTATATGGATGTTTAACTTAAGATAGGTAAGATAGGTTGAAGCTTTCTCAAAGAATTTCTGTTACTATCATGTAATAGATATGTTTTTGATCAACATGTGAACAGCTGTAAGGTTAATAAATGTAGAGCCATACATAAAATTGCCAGTGTTGATGTTACAGTTTTCCCAAGAAAATCTTGATTAGTTTACTAAAGACAGCTCTTGTAATTTTTATACTTAGTGGCAGTTTGGCATAGCCTGATAATCAGAGTGACTTGCCATTTTGTTTGGCTCTCTTATTCAGTCTCACATTATGTTCATGTTAGCCAGTTTCTGTTTGGGTGTGTGAATGTGTGCATATGTTTGTCCGCAGCAGATCTCACATAGTACTGAACCAATCCGCCTAATATTTTTTGTGCGCATTTACAACTGTATGCTCAAGGACCTTTCAGTGTTTTGGTAATTCACAATTGTTAAGACCTGTACTGACTGTTTTACACTGTCATTGACAGCTGACTCCTCACTCTCCTTAAGCGGTCAGTAGGGGCCACAAGTCATCAACAAAGTCATGTAACAAATGGATAGAGTGACAGGCATTTCTGGATATCAACTTGGCTAAAAACAACAAGCCTTACCATCTGATGCAGGCCACATTTAGGCCTTCATCATGGCTCAAAAACTGACATCCATAGAAAAGTTTGATTTCTTTGAACTGGAGCTTCTGCAGAATAATTCTATACCCGATATGTTATGATCCACTCAAAGTGGGCACTTTATAAGATGAAAAAACAAAAACATTTTAGTTATCTTTGCACCATCTCAACTGTAAGGAAGCCTGGAGGGAATATTTCACAGCTGTGCTGTGTGCATTGTCTAGAGCAGTGGTTCCCAACTGATGGGTCAAAAGTGTGTTGGGGGTCCATTCTCAATGGACCACAGGTGACTCGCAAATCTGTCAAGTTTGTAAAAAATTAACTTTATTTTTAAGTGCAGTAAATTTCCGGCACAGAGCTTTTATTTTAAGTGCTTTTTCCTGACGTAGTGTGAGTGACGAATGGACAGCTAATTGACAGAGAAAGCAAACTAGCTCAACAACATTGCCACACACAAGTATGAAGCTGATTGTATTTATTTGTGTGGACCTTGAACTAATAACTAAGGAGAAATCTGGACCCCATAGTCGGACCAGTTGGAAACCACCGGTCTAGAGTGGTCGCGGTCAACTCCAGCAGCAGCAGCCTGAATGAGAAGATCTGCACTCTGCTGAGTGCACTTTTCTAGTTTTGTTTTATTTAAGGGAACGTTGCAGCTGTGGGCTGCATGGAGGAGTTAACCTAATGTTTTTCATTACAATTGAATACATATGCAGAATTAGGAGTTGTGGTGTGCCTTTACAGTTTTCAGTTTCATTCACACTTGTGTTCACACTTGGCCATTTTACTGTCACTGTTTTTTGGCTGTGGGACAGGAAGTGGACTCCCTTTCTTTAAATTCTTCCCACCAAATGCAGATAGGCCTGGTGTTTTTTAAAGTTGAAAATTCTCAGCAATTAACAAATGCAAAGTTCACAGAGCCAAAAGGTAGTTTTCAATAGCTACTTTTGTCCAGAGATGGAATCAGCATGTTAGGCATGCTTTGCTTTATGCATTACAATATAATCAATAATGATCTAAATTTTTGATGGTTAAGTCTTATACTGTAAATGTAACCTAAATTTACACGTTGTCACAATGAAGTATTTTTTGCTAATTGTCTCAGGTCAGAAATATGCAGGAGGCTCCCTCCCAGTTCCATCTGTCTTACTTCTTACTGTCTCCTCTGTCGCTTTTTATCAGCCCACTGTATACACCACAGTGTAATGTAATGTAAACTTCCCACTCAGTGAATCACTCCACCTCACACTGCTATCAGCTGCCTCCAGCTCTGTTTCAGCGCCATGTCTCCTGACACACACTACCCATGGATATGTGTATATTTGCACCTTTTTGCATATGCTCTCAAACACACGCACACACACACATACACACACACACACACACACACACACATACACACACACGCACGCACACACACAAACAAGACACACAACCATTCATGCACATACAAAAACACACATTCGGCTTTATTTCAGCAGTGATCAGAACCATATTTCCCTCTTGGTTTTCAGCCAACTGAATGAATCATGGAGGCCCCCAGAAATGCCGAACTGCACTGTAGCGTCTGGGTGGGATTAGGAGACCCCCTTCCAATATTGGACCCCCTCCAATGAACTTCAATTTGCACACACACAATAATTTATCAGCTGCTTTACATTTTATATCTTTCCTTTCTTTTCGTCTCCATTAGCGCTTTAACAGGCCTTGTGTGTCTTTGTCTTTCTGTCGTCTTAAGAATCTGTTGGCAGATCAAAGTCCCCTTCTCCCCCAGAACCCTGCCGCCTTCCCCCTCTGTACCGAGGGCAATAACTCCTCTTCTTTCATATTTCCTTGCGGCTTTGGCGATCATAGAGCAAGTCTAAACTGTTTAGTCTCGGCGGCGGGTCCTAGTCTGACTTATAGTGCAGTGTTGCCTGGTG
>JAPZEB010000005.1:29629822-29642574 GCA_029783705.1 Chaetodon striatus
CTCTGCCACTGACTACAAGCAGGTTTGGTGGAGCTGGCTTGTCATTGGCAGTGATCAAACTGCCTTATCACAACATCATGTTAAGCTCAGTGTTTTAAGGTGCTCTGATCACTTGCTTTGTTTTGACAACAGAAATACTTGTACGTGGGCTTTGGGAGCTCGAGCTGGTCTAACAACTGATGTAAGCGCCTTCTTTAAAGGTGCTGCATTGGTTTAAATATCCTGATGGTTTGCTGTCAAAATTCTGTTGTTTATCCCTTATGTTTTGGGCCTTCTAAGTTTGTTTAGAGAGTGAATTTAAGACTCCATGTACATGTACTACGTCTTGTACTGTACATTCCCAGCCTTGTATTGCTGCTATAGCCAAAGGAAGTTTGAGTGTCCTTCAGGCTAAACGTTTGAGGATATTGCATAAACAATATGATATTCAAACTTTGGATTGCTTTCTTTATTAACTACAAAACGTATTAAAACTTCATACGTGTATTTTTGCTTTCAATACTTGAGTACATTTTAATACTTAAGTACAAAAAATATTGAATACTTTAATAATTATACTTGAGTGTGGTGATTAAAGAAGACTTCAACTTCTACTCAAGTCATTTTTTTTGGCAGAGTATCTGTACTTTTACTCAAGTCTGGGTCTCTGGTACTTTATACATCTCTGTTTCTGGGTATTATTTTGGCTCGGGTCAGGCTTGGACAGAAACTGTGTGGCTTCATGTAGGGTCGGGCCTGATGTTTTTGGGCCCGGTTAAAGCTCTTGCTGCAATTGTGCCCCCAAAACTGGGTATTTTAAGTCAAAACATGATCTTTTCTCAATCATAACCACGTTTTTTTCTGCCTTAATCTAACCACACATTAACCATATCCTTGTTTAAACCTAAAGTTTTTACGTATCTGCAATGTAATAACGTGAATGTAACGAATCCATGGTTTGCAGAAACGTACAAGACCATTTATTCTGGCAACGGCGTTGTCCATAGAGAAATATCTATCTTTTTAGCTACTAAATGCCCCACTATGTTCACTAGCTTGTTGCTGACCGTGTCTGTCTGCTGTTTGGTGATGGGCAGGTAGTGTACTATGGGTTTATCAGAGTTTTTCCACTGAAAGCAGCCACCAACTGCTGCTGGAATTGAGGTTGATGACAGTGAGAAGACCAACAATAAAAATAAAACAATAAGCCAAAAGATGCTTAAACACTCAGGGGAGCTGAGTGAAGTTTTAACTCTCTTTAAGTTCATCAGTGCAGGTGACCCCTTTCACATTACATATCGTCTATTAATGATAGAAACATACTGATTATTGCAGCTTCTCTTTTACGTCTTCAGGAAAACCCAATGGAGTAGGAAGTGAAAGCCATAGAGAGGACAAGAAGTCAGGAAGCATCAAGAGAGATGGACTAGCACATATTGGTTTTGGTCTTTTTATTAATTTTGTTGTCAACAACAAAAAAAATCTGACTTTTGACAATCTGATGATCTTATGGACAGTACCTGGATCGCTCTGAGGTTTTTTCAGTCTGCCCCGTTTCTGACTTTCGCCTTTGACAGTAATCCAATTTTGTTCACAGAATGACATCAATACAGTAGTTGGTCCATATGCAACAGATTGACAGCTCAATTCTTTTGTCTTCTGTTGCAGTGGCGCACTCACATTTTTGAAAGTCTTCTCCTTCTTTTGTAGTCTACACTGCATGTGAAAATATTCTATTTGATAAAAATGCTACGGTCAGTCAAAGACGTAGCTGAACATCAGTACCACTGGGATTTGCTCTTACAGATTTTTAGATATCCATTGCCGCCTTGAACATGCCTCAGCTAATTATGATGAACAATGTAAACAAGACCACATGTTTAGCAAATGTTCTAAGCTTACACTGTCTTACAGATCTGTAGCCATAAAACTGTAAAACACACGCACACAGGTTATGGAAAGTGCATCTGTAAACCTTGCTTATTGTGATACAGGGAGTTTGCATCTCTGGCATCATGTGCCTGTTGGATACAGCAAAGCTTTACCAAAAACGCAAAAATAAAGCTCCAGTTGCAGAATGATGCTCTGCTGGTATTGTCTTTCTCCTCATGGCGATCAATGTAAAAAATGAAGTATATATTTGGTGTGAAGAAATGCTTAATAACAAAAGAAACTAAATAAAAACAAAATAAATAAACAAAATAAAATTTACAAAACAGTAATGTGTATGATCGGACTGTGAGGAATAGAAATTAACAGAGACCAATGGCTTCCTGGAGGTGTTCAGATTATTATTGTTCTTAATCTAAAATTATAACTTGATTGTGTGAGGAATGTTTTGCAGAGTAACACCTTTTTGTATATGTGACAATAAATTTAACATTTATTAATGGTTGACTGACAGTATATCAGGTAACTTCAGCAATCTGCTGCTGTAATTCTGTTAAAATGTGAGAGATTCTTTGAAAATACTATACTTAGATGCCTTTCTGACTCTAGTTTTCACATTTATGCCCACACAGTTTAGATACAACATGGCAACATTGTTTTGGCCACCACCTGTACAACCACCTGCGGTGTAGTTAATGTGTACTTAATACTGTATGCATGGTTATGCACGTAATGCAAAAGAGCATTTTTTTTATTTCCTCAACATTTGATCTTTCAGCATCTTTGTGCCACAAAATATTCACCATTATATCAAATAAGAGGGCTGATGAGGGATTTAATCCTTCATAGATGAGTACCATACACATGTATTTTGTTTCTAGTTGCATCCTTGCCAAATGACTAAAGAAAAAACACTCACTACTTGGCTTTTAGTGTAACTCAGGTACAGTGCTAAAGTCCACACTGATATCTTTGCTTTTAGCACTCCAAAGTGTCAAAACGTCCCATCTTAGGTGACAATGCATTATCACACATCTAATCTCCGGCTACATGGGTGGGGGTGACTAAGAGCATCATTTTGACTGACAACAGGATACTCCCGCTAAATGCTCAAATACCAACATACAGCTGCATAGCTGTTCATCACTATTAATAAACTTGGATGTAGCCTATAAGTAGAAATCAAATGCAAACACGTTTGGTCATCTTTTATAAGAAAAGTCATCATGATCATTCTGCACTTGTGCATAATCGTAATATGTCCAGGAAACCAGCCATTATGTTGTGTGACAATTCAGGTCCCAGGAAGCAATTTTGGTTGTGAACTACAGCTGTCTGCTCCTGACTCTCTGGATTTATGATATACCTTTTCTTACTATTATAAACTGTGTGCTTATTGCCATATTGACCATTTTTGTAACATTGTTTTACCTAAAGTGTCCTAACGTGAGTGAAAGACAGATTTTCAAAAAACAATATTTTGACAAAAGCATTTCCCACCCTGGCCTCACTACCTTCTTTCTGCTATTTATGTCAGCACATATGTGGCATCCCACCAGCCACAAAGAAGCTTTCACTTTTGTTTAAAATTAAATTCAGACTTTGAATGAAACTTGGAGCCAAGACTTCAGGACCATTTTTAAGCTGGGTGCCTTTTCTGCTATTAATAACTTTGGTGTATAACTTTATCTGAGCTTCTCACCATGAGGTCAGAAATTGTCCAATACTTTGGTTTATGGCTAAATACCTGCAAAACTAATAATATTCCCATCAGCCTCAGTTGCACTTTGTGTTCTGTGCTAATTTGCAAATGTTAGCTTGCTAACATGATAAACAAGAATGGTTAACATGGTAAACATTATAACTACTAACCATCAGCATCATGAGCATGCTGATATTAGCATTTAGTTCAGCACAGTTTTACAGAGCCGCTAGCTTGGCTGTAGAGTCTTTGTCTTTTTTTTTTTCAAAGATTATTTTTATGGCCTTTTTGCCTTTATTAGATAGTGCAGAGAGTGAAATGGGGAGAAAGAGAGTGGGGGAGAGACATGCAGCAAAGGGCTGCAAGCTGGAGTTGAATCTGCAGTCGCTGCGGCGAGGCAGCGCCTCTGGACATGGGGCGCCGGCACGATCCACTACGCTACTGACACCCCAAGTCTCTGTCTTTTTAAGCACTGACAGGCAAATTCACAAACATTTGAGCAGCTTTTGTGACTGCTACTGTAAACCTACTCAAATAAGACAAAAAGAAAACGTAGTTCTCAAAGTCTTAGCAAATGCTGATATGCATGACTAAGTGCACCATACTCTTGTACTTTTGCATGCATTTAATTTCGGTAATATGAATACATTTGGAGCAAAATTGGTCCCTGCAGTCTAATTCACAAAGATCAGTGCTCGTAGCCACACGCAGCTGAAGTGAAATTATTAGTGTCTTCAGAGACTTGGTGGTGACTAAGATTATGATATTGTAACCCTAGCTCTATTAGCACAGGCAGAGCCCTCTACTGTACCCTTTGGGTAATACGACTAAGACGTGCCAAACTGAATACGTGCTGACCCCACAGCCAGCCACCATACACCCTCCTCAGCGAGCAACATAAGAGAGACAGGGCCCCTAGGTAAAGGGCTCCACCTGCGCTAATAGAACTAGCGTACAATATCATAACCTTTATTTTATCTTGCACAGTTTCTGCCCTCTAATGGACTCTTTGGATAAAGTGGGTGGAGCCCAATTAATGAATAACCTGTAGCAACTTAACATCAACTCAGCTATGCTGATCCTGACCACCTAAAGGTTAGTGTGCAAATCACCATCGCTGAAGAGAAAAAAGGATGGCAGCAAGCCATGATGGGCCTCTTTATACTGTGGGGTCCACACGTATTTAGGTAAGCACGTCCTGACTGGCGGGCTACATTTAAGCAAACCTAAATGCGTGCTCAGGATTGGAGGAGTAATATTATGCAAAAAAGTCCAGTAGAGGGCAGAGCTTATGTGAGATAGAACTGAAGTGCACTGACAGACCAGGATATTAAATCCCAAATGCAGTTTCTCTCTGTCACGTTTCTTTGCCAGAAGTTTTAAAGAATGTCTCTGCACCTTGTCAGTCGGATCTGTAGCTAGCAGTGTAAAAGTTAGTTGTCTTTTTCTCTCTGCTATTGCTCTGCTTACTGTGTTCTAAGGCAACATTTATACTTTGCCACAGTTTCAGCTCTCAGCTGCGAAGCTTTATGGGTATGTTTGCACTGTGATATCATGAGCACAATATCTTTTATGAATAAGACCTTGACACGGGGCAGATAGTGGTTGCAAGTGATGTGCAATTCATTGTGCTATCATTGGCTGCAATTCATTCTGTGTGAATTTGCACCTAAATGCAACCTCATCTTGCTGTACAGCCACAAAAAAGTGTAATGAGTGACAGGCAGATCTTGGTTTGACCTTTTCCTCTAAGTCCACTGTTTGAACAAAGTCTCAAAGGAGATGAGGCTTTTGGTCCTAAGCCAGTTATCCAGGGAAAAAATGCACAGGACCTTAATAAGGATGATTGTCCTTTAAGTGCATAAGAATGTAATGACTGTTATATACACACAACACACAATATCTTTGTAAGGACATTTCTATAATATCTTATGTAATTTCAAGAGGAAACCAGATGTTTTACTTCCATGTAATGACCAACCTTAAAAAACACTTGGAGCTTACATTGTTCTTATGTATCTGATTCTTTATTAAAAAGTAAAACAACCCTAACCAATAATCATCATAATGAGTGCATTTTCCTCGATCAGATAAGCCTTGTTTATAAATCCATGCTGCCACCAGGGTATGAAAGCCACTGACTGACAGACTTGATGGAGACGTCATGTGAGCTGGCAGCAGTACAGGGCCCCTGAGTGTAAAAGCTGTTCCCTGTGTTCAGAGTGAAAAACCTGCTTTGTGCTGAATCAAAAAGCCCTCCCTGGTTTTCCTATTCTCCTCTGGCTGCGTATCTCTGTGACAGCGGTTCCAGGAGCCAGACCCTCGCCACCGCACTTCCCAACTCCAACCCCCCGCCCCCCCACTTCACCCTCTCATTTCTGTCCATTAGCAATCCAGAGAGGGGAGGTTTTGCTGAAAACAAACAACAACAAACAAAAGACCAAAGTGGGGCGAGGAGAGCGGAAGGGGGTGCAGAGGGAGAACTTCTGTGTAAAATAATTGCGAGGAACAATTTCAAACAGATGTCTGTTTGGACTTGGCCCTGGGCTCGTGTCCCCGTTAAATATAGTGATTTGATTGGAAAACAAGCAGTGTGAGATGGGCTGGCAGCCAGCCGGACCATTCGGGGGCTCTCTAATGACCCCCGAGGGTCGAGGGGTCGTCGGAGTAAAAGCAGATCAGAGAGGATGTGGGGCCGGCGGCCAGGACAGGGCCCATAAATCTAGCCCATTCTCAGAGGAAGCTATCTTTTTTCACTTCGCCATCAGAATTAAAATACAATCACAATCGTCACATTGTGTTCCCGCCAGTGAGCAAAGGTTATAATTCAAAGCTAGCAGACAGAGCTGGGAGGTTGGGTTGGGTGGTAGTGGACTTTTGGGAGGAAGGTCAACAGGGTCATGTATTTTAGGCTCGATGAGAACCGCTGCTTAGGGGGTTGTGGGAAATTGTCCTACAGATCCATATATTAAACTCTTTGATGACTCTGACCTAGCTGAAAAGCATAACATCCATAGAAACAAGTGTAACAGTGAAATGAATTTATACCAACAAGTCAGTGAAATATTTATTCTCAATTCTCTTAATCACAATAACAGCAAAAAAAAAGTATCATGAATGGGATGCATTATTACAGTGGAACAACATTTGAGAAGGCGAAATCTCTGATGGCATAGCTGACCGTGAGTTTTTCTTCCAATTTTCAGCCGGCTCAGCTTTTCACAGATGTGTTAATGTAGGGTGGACAGCTGCACTTTATGGCAGAATGGCGCAAGATGATCAGGATCATTTTCATCCCCACTGAGCCCTGAAGGAACACACGTGCTTTTCAGTTTGTCAAAAATAAAAACTTCATCGGGCTGCCAAAGAAAGAAAGAAAGAGAGAGAGAAGATCATTTTTATTTCTTTCCCGCAACAAAGGGCTTAGTCAGACCTGACTGTGAGCTGAGATCTATGTTACACAGCTCTGATACACTCTCTACAGAGGAAGTAGTGTGTCAAAATCACTCTGACAAACACACACACACACACACACACAGTCCACACTTTGTACAGTGTCTACATGTAAAAGTATAACAAATACATTCTGAACATTCTCCCAAGTTAATGCTTAAATTCAAATGACTTTCTAATAGTACACATAATATAACTATCAGGTGTCTGGTTTGTTCATTATTCTAAAAGTGCCACAAGAAGATTATGTAACACATTTAAATATTGATTTTAATACTAAACAGTGCTGTTTTACGATTAATACCTCAACATGAAAATCAGCCACTATTTCTATCAGTGACTGTGTGACAATTCTTTCACTTAAATGTAAGGCTGGCTTTTTGTCAAAAATCACAGAAGTTCACATGGTTGAGCGTGCACTCCCCATGGCAGCCCAGGTTTGAATTCTTCCTGCAGCCCTTTGCTGTGTGTCATCCCTTCTCTGTCTCTCCCTGCTTTCCTGTCACTCTCCAGCTGCTCTTTCATACAGGCAAAAAAAAGCCCTAAAAATATATATTTAAAGAAATCCCACAAGTGAAATCAAAACCATCAGTGTGTGAATGTGTGCCCCTTAATACTCTCCCACTTTCTACTCAACTCCATTTGTTCCTAAAGTTGACAACCTTTAGTTTTTAGCAAGTGCTACACAAACAGGAAGAAATAGTGCATTTGATGGGGACTATTTTTAATGGTGGATTAACACACTTTTGTGAGTTATTTATTACTTATGGAACCATGAATCTGGGATTAACTTTAATCAATCAATCAATTAATTTTATTTATAAAGCCCAATATCACAAATCACAATTTACCTCAGAGGGCTTTACAGCATACAACATCCTTCTGTCCTTTGGACCCTCACAGGTAAAGGTACTTAAAGTGAACCAGTGTGTGTTTTCATAATTATAATAGTAACAATAATAATAACAATAATAATAATAATAACAATTTCTATAGCACCTGCATACAAGAAATGCAGCACGAAGTGCTTTACAATGAGGGCATTATAAGCACTGAGTGCTTCACATGACAACAGACGTAATGAACATAAAACAGACAAACAAAGCAATTCAATATAAAAGGATATTTAAAAACAGTTTAAAACATGGATTAACTGATTCAAAACCATAAATCTTAAAATCATGAAGGAAACATAAGATAAATCATAGAAAGTCATAAAATCATGGAATCATAAAATCATAGGATTGTAAAACATAAATCATAAAATCAAGTAAGATACAACATGTTAGTTGTGGCAGTGTGAAGCATAAAAAGGAGTTTCAGACCTTTATTAGGACAGTCAGAGCTAGTTAAAGGCTAAAGTGAACAGATGTCTTTTTAGCTTTCTTTTAAAAAATATTTAGCTACCCAGCTTCCCTGATATCTATAAGTAGTGTGTTTCAATGTTTTGGGGCGTAACTGACAAAGGCGGCATCCCCAGTCTTTTTCTAGCTGTTGCACAAAAGCTGATGTGTTTTTGACAGTTTGAGGACAATGATGGGGCTCTGCAACTCTATAGGATACACACACAATACTTGTGATACTTCATATTTTCCTATAGTCACTAAAAAGACCAGAGCCAACAGATCATACTAACAAGTATCACAAGAAGTATCACTTTACAAAAGTGTATCTAGTTATGTTGTAGGTAATGTAGGCTCAAGGTTTTGACAAGAAGAAAAATGCATGGAAAAATGACAGTAACTGTTTCTTTCCAAACTGTTTATCATGACTTTGATTAAGTTATAGGAGTGCAATGCTCTGTCAGTGGACTACCTTTTTACTTTACTGTAATTTTTTTAATTGACTGGATTTAATATTTCCAATCCTTTCACTTATTTATTAACTTCACTATGTTCTCCATAGAAGAGGTACAGCAGGATGACACAATAGCATGCTTGCTTTCACTCTCCAACCCTTATATTATATATAGATGTAGAGGCTCTGTTCTGACAGGAATAAGTAGGCGTATAATGTTACACTCACTCACTTGGACCTTGTTGACCCCTTGTGCTAAAGGTGCAAGTTTTACTTTTGTGTGGGTGGTAGCAAATCACAGTGACCCACTGTTTACTGAGCAAAGCCAATCACCATATGTCTATCAGTAAACTGTAACAGAGAGTAACAATTCAGTACACCTATGAGCATTTTAAGTGGCCATGCTCATGCTATAGGAAGGACACACTGATCACCAGAATGACCTTTGACCCCCAAAATATGATCCTCTGTAGATTGCTTTCAGCCATGTGTTACAGTGCTACATACTTACTTAAGGCTGACATCTGACTCAGTCCATCTTGACTGACATGGCGAAGAGACAGTAACACTGCATACTAATGACCAATTAGCTTTGCCATTTTGTAAATCTGTTAAACTAGGGCTTACCAAGGCCTTCAAGGATTAAACAAATATTTTTTTATACTACTGCCTTAAAATACAGTCCTGTGCTGTATATTATGGCATTCAATGTGACAAAGATTTTAAAACTGAACAGATGCTTATGAGTTTTTGGTGTCAATAAGCTATCTCTCCCCAAATGTAGACATCCAATCTCTTACAGATGTTTGTCACTTGTTGAGCCATCTGCTGCTTTGACATAGCGTGACACAGACTAGATCTGTCTCCTGAGGCTGGGGACCTGTGCTCAGAAGGCCTAGAAAACAACATACATATTCAGCAACAGGCTCCACACCTCGCTTATCATCATGACCCACATTGTAACACAGCATCTGCAGCACCCTACAGGAGATTGTGTATGCAAGTCTATATACAACACAAATGGCAAAGTGAGAAAGAGAAAAATTGCCCTGTTGATTATTCAGATCTCACATGAATCCACAAGTCAGAGTGCTCATCATCCAGGGACGTGGGAGTTCATCTGTTTGGTGACCCTGTGCCACAGGGAAGCACTATCCTCCACCCTGAGTTCATTCTAACCATTTATTGTCATTATGCACCATAAATGAGGGCATTCTGAAATTTATTAGCATCCTGTGATCTCAGCCTTAAGCCTGTGCATACATTTTAATTTGCTGCGCATCAAACAGTAACGCTTGGGCTTAGTTATTATGAGACCAATACCAATACCAGCACCCGGAAAGTGATACCTACTCCACAGAGTACTTCATTCAACACCTATCATAAGTGAATAAAAGTATTCAGTTATAAAATGCCAAAGGCGTGTGGCACAGCCATACTTTTAAAAGTTTTGGTGGCATCTTGGCACACTGAACTGCCAACTCTGCCAGACACACCCTCCTCAACTTCACCACATCACATACCGTATGGGTTTCAACTGCTGCAGTAATATGCCAGTCATATCACATTAAATTGATGAATGCTTGCAGTGACCAGCTGCAAGCAAAACCATACAAATACTCTTTTTTTTCTGGATCTGAATACAAAAAGGATGGAATGAAGGAATTGTTTGATTGGAGAAGTTTCTATACACCTTGGTACTGGGTTGTTTTGGTCGAGGCCTTAAAGATATCAAGTGCCGATAAC
This sequence comes from Chaetodon striatus, assembly GCA_029783705.1. Lineage (NCBI taxonomy): Eukaryota > Metazoa > Chordata > Actinopteri > Chaetodontiformes > Chaetodontidae > Chaetodon > Chaetodon striatus. Next base: position 29,640,390 of record JAPZEB010000005.1, read on the forward strand.
TAGCCCTATATAACACTCATATAATGTTCATGTGCCATTTTTTTTAAATAAGTCGCATAAAAAAATCTGTTTTCCTATTTTGTTCACTTTAATGTGGTGATTCTGTTCATATTATCATTTCTGACCTTGTGGCGCCCCCCTGTGTGTGATATAGGTAAGGACAGCCTTAACTGGACAATGTAGCTCAGGACATTGATGTGCAGTACTTATTGCAGATACAATTAATGTGTGTAAGTCTATATTCTTTTTATGACTACATTAGTAACTCACGTACATAAATAAAATGGAACAGCATAGTACAGGATGCATCTGGGATACTGAGTTTTAGGACAGTGATGTGTTTAAGTGTTTGACTACAATATAAACCCCACTTTGCACACTCAACATAAAGCTTTATGAAAACTTCTTGCACTCAAAACTTTTAGTGTAGTATAAAACAGTAACAATAGAATATTTTGAGTGCACCAGACACAAAATAAATGTGTTACATGACCCTTGTCTGACAGGAATTTTATGACAGCTTAACATAAGTTTATTTGTTTGAGCATCTAATTCTACATTGTATGAACATAAAAGCATTGAGTACACTTTTGACATTTTTTTTTTTTTTTTTAAATTACATTCAACTATAAAAATATATTTTGGCAAACATATGTTCATCAATTGCATGAGTAAGTCAAAGATATTAATTCTGAACCAGAGGTGCTCTTTCTTTCACCTCAGCACAATTTTGTCATACACTAATAACCACACAGGCAGGACATCACAAACTGTGTACATGACTTAACTCATGGTGCATAAGGTCTTTTATCACAACATTGACTATAACTCCATCCATTTAACCCCAAAATGCTACAATATGTTAAGTGTACAATGATAGTGTTGTTTGTTGGCCTTAAACTTATTAGGAGAATTCGGCTTCATATTTTTTAATCAAATTAACTGAAAACTCACAAAATTGTTGACTCAACATAAAAATTTGTCAAGCTCACGAAGGCTGAGTTTTTGTCTCAAGTGAACATAAAGTTTATATGTCATTTTAATAATGCGGGGCATTTGTGTAGACTTTACATTAAAATTTTTTGTCAGGTATGGTTTGGGGTTTAGAGTGTAGACAGTGACAGCTTGTGCACAGTGAGCTGTAAATTACGAATAAACACATACATAGTAATGTTACAGTACATCTTTATTAGAAATGGTTGTCATTGTTTTTCATGGAATGCAAAACAAGCTGTTACGTAATCATCATATATCACAAAATGAAAAGAGGTAAAAAAAAAATATATATATATATATTGTATTTAAAATATCACATCAGTTTATGAATAAAGACACAAAATCCAAAACAAACAAACAAAAATTCAACATGTCAATGTTTTGAAAATTCATACAAAAATATTGGTTAAATAAAAGAGAGACATTGATATGTAAGTAAAACATTGTTCAAAGGTTATGCAAAGTAAAGTAGTTGAATCAATAATAGAATATGCATGATGACAGATAATGAATGTAAAAAATTACAAATTCTTACATAGTTGCTTGACTACGCCATTAATTTTTATATTTAATTTTTAATTTTTTATCAATGTACTGATGTGGGTATTTTTCCCCTTAATGGACATATTTATTCAGTTGACATAGAACATGTCAAAACGTACTAGCTGAATTTCTTTTTCAGATGTCAAATAATTTCATAATGTAAAAAAAAAAAATCATTAAAAAAAAGTCACATTTACAGTAACGTGACCTACAGTACACTTTTCAACATAAGACATTTTAAAGAGTTTGATTTTAAAGTTGACAAATGTTTTCCTTTACAAAACTAATAAAGTAATGCACATAGCCAGGGACAAACAAAAATGCAACAAAGCATGACAATTAATTGATTACATAACTAAATAACTTTTCAAAGTATACCAGGGTGTATAACACTGACGAAATCTCCTATGATTAGCTGCAAGCTACAATATGTTCCCAGCACCAGATGTCAATATGACGTCAGAAAGATGTCGGTATTTTGTTTAACAAAAAAAATCGAAATCAATATTTTATAAAATTAAAAAAATGTTAAAACATTGTGCAGGAAAGGTTGGAAGTCAAAAAGTCTGACAAAGAACTTCCTCTATATAGCTAACAATGGACAAAGTTTAAGGTGTCAAGCCTAAGTAGTAATATAAAACTGATA
>JAPZEB010000005.1:29663329-29686048 GCA_029783705.1 Chaetodon striatus
TGCAGTGGTAGAGAAGGATATGAGGTAGAAGGAAAAGTAAAACTTAGAAAAAAGAAAGACAAAAAGAAAGGAACAGAGGGTGAATTAGATCAGAAGATAAAAGTCAGACATATTAAGACACATGTAGGAGCTCATGTTGCACACATAAATTAATAATGTATGATCTTGTCCCTTTCAAATCTTAACTACCATGATTTCAGTTAGTAAGTCATTCAAAATACTGAAAGACTTGTGTATGTACAGTATGTCATTTTGTATACAGTATATATGTATGTATTAAATACTGTCTATTAAAATATCTATGGAGGCAAAGCAAGGCCATAATAATTGGACTTTTATGAGCAACTGAATCACCTTTTTATGAAATTTAAACTTAATTTAACTCAATTGCAAAAGGATTCCTTGCCAATTTTCAACCAGCTTTGTGTCACCTTAGTGTGGGGAGTGGGTGCAGATGAATAGTGTTTGGCCTCCAGATGTGCCAGCAGTGCTGGGAAACCTCGGCATGTGCCATGAGCAAACATTCACCGCATTTCAAATCATCAGTGATGTGTCTCTCCCCTATTTCGGCTGGTGGAAAAGCAGGGAGCTCCCAGAGCTGGAAGCATTCTGCAGTGACACAGATGTGGTCAAAAATTGGCAAAGTATACCTTTAAGTATATAGCAGTGGTTAATTTAGATCTGCTACAATTGATTGATTGATTGATTGATTGATCAACCAATTGTTGTATTTCTAAACAGGGGTCTTCCAAATTTTTCAAGCTAAGGACCCCTAAACTAAAAGGGAGTTGGAGCAGGAGCCCCTTCAACATAGACTGTATAAAATGAGTTGCACCTGAGGGAATTCTCTGAGTACTTTTGAGGTTTCTCTTGTTGCTCTCGCCTGTAGCTGGTAAGTCAGCAGCAGCTTGGCTAGGTGCCTTAGCCTCATGCTTTAAACTTTCACAGATGGTTTCTGAGGTGTGTCAGTCTGTTGTTCAAGAAATTACAAAACAATCCATTGTGGCTCACTAAAAATGACCGTACAATAATGATAATATAATAGCCAATTAACAGATATGTTTCAATAGTATGTAACTGTTGGCTAACTAGTTTAACTCGCCATTATGGATAAGTGCAGCATAGTGATTTAGGGTTAGTTAGCTCACATGATTTCATAAGGATTCATGGGTAAAAGTTAGCCTATCTTTAATGTTGTGTACTGTAAATTTATATGATTAGGTTGATTTATCTTTGATAATATGTTGAATTTATGTTAATATGTATTTTCAGACATATTTTAATCATAAAAAAAAAAACAAAAAAAAAACAACTTAAACTGTCAAACAATAATTGCAGTAACTCTTAAGACCAGCCTGGGGGTCTCGGCACCCCTGTTGAAGACCCAGGGCCAATCAAATTAGTCAGATAATACAGGCAAATTTAATACATCATCATAGCCTATGAGAAAATGTAAATGGCATTTCACAATTTTTTAATACATTATTAACAAAATGATTAATTGATATTGTAAATTATTAATTGCACATCCAGTTAAATTCCACAAATAGGTACATAAATAGCATTATTATGGCCTTTCTTTGCTTTCATGAAACTAGCTAATTTAGACTTTAAGTTCAGAGCTGTAAGAGCATTCGCAAAGAAATTCTGTGCAGGTAACTCAAATTGGGTCCATTCATTATTCTACTGTGGAATAATGACATTTTTAAAAAAAAAACAGATTTATTATCTTGCTGTCTCTGCACACAAGTTTTTCCCACCTGTTTTTTGTCTTTGAGAGACAGGTGTATATGTTGCAGGGTCCAAACTAATAATTCAAGTAAACATGGTTTAATTTACCAGGATTCAGCCTGACCCTGAGCTACTGTATAACGGATTTAAAATCCTGCATCAGCATTAATCTCACCCTGCTGCTGCTGCTGCTGGGGTTACATGTGACAAAATGAGCTCCAGTCCATTCAGTCAACATGGACATTCAACTAGCAGGACAGATAGCTACCTTGGTTGAGATAAGTGAGACTCTCCTCCTGCTGTTTCACAGCCGGCGAGGTGGCTGCACACAGAATGTACTGGAATGGGGTCCTCTTGGCATCATTTTCTGCCATAAGCCTTGCTTCTTCGTTTTTCAAGAAAGGTGCCAAAGCCTCTCTGAAAGACACCAAAAGGAAAGAAGAGGGGCTGAGTGTGGGGACGTCCTCTCTCTATTTTATCTAATCATTCAATCAGGGGAACAAAGGTGCAAAAGATTGATGTTACAAAATACAGTGTTACTCATGTCGATCTAAGTCATTTGAAGTATACTAATTTAAAAAAAAAGAGAAAACAAAAGTACTCTATAGGATCCATATTCGTAGTCTAAGTGTGTTTTTTTAATGCAATGTTCCTTTATATGAACCCACTGCAATGCATTTTAAAATCTGAATTTAACATAGCAGTATAATGTTAATAAAATACTTAAATGTGCTACTAGATGCAGAATCACTGCAAAAATGTACATTTTAAAAACAAATTGTAAGCCATATGAACACTTCTACTTCTCTTAACACCTCTGCTTTGCACTGACACTTCCATTTAACCTGTTGTAGAAATAACTTTTCCCAGTTGCAAGCACCTGAAATCCACAAGTTTCTAAAGCGTCTTAACATGGCTTGTGCTTTACCTAATGTAACTAGCAGAGTGCTGGTGGTAGGACTCGGGCTGGGAGTGGCAGAAAAGCATATTTTCCAGTGCGGTGTCTTCTTGTATCCCGGGACCACAGGGAGGACGTGGAGACAGACGGAGCTAGCTGTGCGCCTGCTGGCTTCCTCAGGTTTCAGCTCAGAGAGGTTTGGAGCCAAACCTCATTGCCTGACTCTTATATTGTCCCAGTGATGTCATCAGGACTCCCACTTTTTACCATACTGTACCTTGGATGACCTTTGAGAGGCGGAGCGTTCAGGCACACCTCCCACTACCAATGTTTAGCTGGGTTGATACATTATTAGCAGCTTCACCTGACCAGCTGTTGACACTACCAATCTGGCCCCAAAGCTAGACTTCAGACTCATTTAAGCTAATGTTGTTTAGAGGCACATTCTGGAAAACAAACATGAGAACAGCCCTAAGAAACAAAGGAGGGCAAGTAGACTTAAAATGAATGGAGTAAGCATAGCAATTGTTCATGTGTTTGTGTGAGTATATTTCTGAGAACTGCCATGAAAGAGCATTATGATAGCTGTGATATTGCAAATTATAAAACTAACTAAATATGTATGGCAGCTAATATCATAATAACTAATGGTGATGATACCAATACTGATAGAGGGACCACTGTGGATGCATATTGAAACACATTTCTGGCAAAATTATGCTTTATACCAGACTGTTTACTCCCAACATGCATGTTTGATGTTAACATGTGCTAACAAACTAACAGAGGGCAATAGGTTGGGCACAAACCCCTGCAGCTGCTGTCCCGGTCTCTTCAGAGCTCCTCATAAGAGCCAGAGATTAGGAGCAGGTCATCTGAGAGTCTGCTCAGGTTAATGTTTATACAGAGCAGCTAAGCACACCTCAGCGCTCGGACACATGTGCTTGTAAATGGATGGACAACTAGGCAATAACTGCTGCCAGAGCCCCCTGTGGAAGGCACAGAACAAGGTTCAACCTGCAAGGGGAAGAAATGGGGAACGACATACAGGCTTGGGTGACTCTTTAAAGGGAAATACCACTTAAATGAAGAATTTATAATTGTTATTTTCATGGTCAAGGAAAGTTCAATCAATATTTGTGAACATGAGCTACTCTCTCTTAAACCCAGAAACCAGAGAGGTAAGTCTCAGCCTTGTAATGTCATAGGGTATAAAGTCTGGAGCTGCTCTATAGACGATGAATGGCAGTTTGATTACATGAACTCACTGAATATTTGCTTTCTTCTTTATACCCAAATGAGTTGAATTCCATTGTAATGTTCTCAGTGGTAAAACAGAAAATGTTCCCATATACTCAGAACATTCCCCTGGGTGCTCTCAGTGTCATCTAGAAGAATCTTTCATCATTCATTGTCGACCCTATGACATTACAAATTTGAGTTTTAGCACTCTAGATTTTGGGATTTGGGAGATTGATCATACTACACAAATACAAATTTTTGGACTGTCTTTGATGGGGATGTCAGTTTGAGTTATTTTGCTTTCAATAGCCTGACACCCATTAACTGGTAATTAACTGCTAAGTTTTTTAAGAAAAACTGAAAGTGAATCCAAGAGGTGCTTTTCTTATAGTGCGGCACTTTTGTTGGCTTTGCTGACAGACAGCCAGCTGGCTGCATAAACATGTGGAAACATGGTGTCCACTGCCCACCCTCCGGTCTCCATTAGCTAGCCTTGGCCACTCTACACTGCGCACCACTCGTGTCAGACGGGAGCTACTAAGCTGTGCCATTTATTCGAGAATTGCTGCTGGTAATGCTGCCTTAACTAAGTGGCAACCTCCAAGGCTGAACAATGAAACCAACGCAGAAGTGCCAAAAAATACATTTCTTTGAACAGCCACTTGAGACAGGCTCCAGAAGCTACTCAATCCCCATAGACCCTCATGTTAAAGTACCCAACTTTAAAGCACAAATATGTCTATAGCCTGGTGCCAAAAACAGTTTTGGTCTCTATAGCTAATTTGAACTTTATATAACTCACCTGATGATGTTTTACTAGTGGCTAAAAGTTAGGCATTATGAAGGGCGGGCTGCTTTGAGTGGCAGGCTTTCTGCTGATAGCGTCCTCAGCTTTTCAGTCAGATCCATCCCTCACTCCTCCACAGCTCCAGCCCCTGGTCCAAATATGGTCACTTCTGGCTCCAAAAAACAAGATGGCTACAGCTGAAATGCTGAACTCAAGGCTTCAAAATGGGAGCTCACAAAACAATGGGTAATGTCATGAAAGCAACGACCATTATTTTTAACAGTCTATGGTTCCAGCCCATGATAGCGGGGTGGCATTGCCTCAGGTAGCCCCTGCGAGTACGCTGCTTCATTTTCATTTTCAGCTGCACTACCCTCTCAGCACTGTTACCTATGTTAGCACCACTAGCTTTGCTGTCACTGCTAATGGTGCTAACTATGCTAACAGAACTAACAGTAATACATACTGCAGTTAATATTAGAAGGTGTTTTATTTAACAGGGCAGGATCTGAAAAAAGACAGACGGATAGGCACAATGTTTCTACAGCAATGCCATTGGGTTGCAATGGCGCTACCAGCAGTGAGCAGTGCCACTAGCTAGCTCCAAACTGACCCATGCCATGAGCAGTCAACTGAAGAGTAGGAAAATGAACCCACAGACCAACATGCGTAATCAGTCAAAAGTAGTCTCGGTGGTTATGGTGGTTAACTTGGTTAACTTCAAATTTAGATAGGATTAAAGTACTTGTGGTGACAAATAACCAAGACCTTCAGTTCAGATCAGTTCTTAGTCTGTTTATTTCTAGAGCAAACAATTTCTTTACATTGTTGCAAACCTATCACAGGTGGAAGTTAACAAAAGAAACCCTTCTGTACAGTTTAATCATGAGAGAACAAAATAAAATAAGATCAAATAAAATATATAAATACAGGTATACATGACTGATTGAGACAAAAGAAAGACAGTGTACTGTAGAACATGCATAGTGAACAGTTTGCAAGGAATACCATGTAGTCTGTTTCTAGGACCAGTAATGTGATAACATATGCTAGCGGCCGGTAGTTTGCTGATTGGTGAACTTTCCCCCTTACACCATGTGTGGATTTGTTTTTATTGGCTGAAAAACAACACAAGGCTGATTAACGGTCTGAAACTGTTGAGGGAATTCAGGAGAAAGAAAAGTCAGGTAGAGTGCAGACAGGCATATTACAGAGTGTACAGGGCTGCATGTTGCTGAAGTCAGTTTCAGTACCAATACTTAAAAAGCTAATTATAACACATATTAAGTCTGTACATTCATTTACTTAAATAACCACAACTCTCAGTGGATTCCCTGAATGAAAACACCACTCAACCAAAACAGCGAGTCCAAAATTGTCCATCCAAGGACTCAGGCTGTCCCCAGGTGATATCAGGAATACTTCCATTTCCTTATTATTATGAGTCATTTGCTAGGAGTTGGCAAATGAGATAACAGAATTTAAAAAGGCATGAGACTGATCCCTTCCTTCAGTAGATTGACTGTACCACGATCATCTAAATCATATCCAGCAATAAAAAAATCTGATCAAATAGGGGAGACTTTTCAAAATCAGGGATCCATGGCTGGACTCATATCTCTTAGGGCTAAACTTCGGGAACCCAACAACTTAAAGAGAGATCTCAGTGCAAGATCCAACATTTTAAAGCTTCTTGATACGTCAAATCTAACACTGGAAGAAAAAAAATAAATAAATAATCACAGCCGTGTCCAGAGGTATGATTTCTCAGTACCCCGCCTCGATACTTCTACCAGCTTAAATCTCCATTTTGTACCTTTTACATATGAGTGTGACTAATGTTACTACCTCTTCTGCTGAAACATTAAATCAGAGATGAGTAATCAGGTGATGTCACAAGTGCACTTTAACAGCCAAAAACCTGGGCCCTTCAAAACAGCAAGTTGGCATGTGCTGCAGGATACATGCAAGCTATTTTTGCTAACGTGCAAAAAAGTGATAGTCAACCTGTTCACTTTTCTTTTTTTTTTTTTCTCCACTGACATTATGTAAAACCTTGCGAAGCAGTGGTCAAAAAGTGTATGTACAAAATACCTTTATTTGTGGATTTATTGCAGAAGCTGTGGTTACGTGAAGAGGAACTGAAGGAGATCAGAGAAAACAACTAATACTGTATTTGCATCGTCACAGGTCAAGAACACTGCCGCGGGTCTGTTTTCCTGCTGATTCACTTTTTTTTTTTTTTTTTTTTTTTTGCAGAGCCAAGAGTTACAGTGCTGTACATCCCATTCACTCTCTGCAGTCCCAGTCGACTAACATGAGTGTGTCAAGTGAATAAGGCCTGGTAATGTCTTTTTGACTGTCTCGGATTGCTTGGATCTCTCCTGACTCCAAGCAGGGAAAACATGGGGTATTTACAAAGGGCTTCCTCTTCAAACAGAATCACTCGACTGAGCAGCAACCTCAGAGTTTTACAGGTAAGATGCCACAGACTGGCAACCAATAGGCAACCGTTTCTGAAAGTATGTTAAAAAAAGCACTGTTTTTGAACTTAATGCAGGAAAAAGTGTAAAAATATAGGCAACATAATTTAATTTTTCATATTTTTCTACTGTCTGCTGATTGTTTATTTCAAGACAAATTCAACTTTACTGTGCAGTTTAACAGCGATTTCTTATTCCGTACCTCAAAATAAAAATCTGCACAAAATTTAAAGGATTGTCAATTCTGTCGCTGAAAATCTATCTTTTGGCACCTTGTTACTTTCTTGAGTGTAACAATGTTTTCGTAAGAGGGGGATTCAATTGATTAAGCCACTTTTAATTACAGATTAGCATAAAAAAAAGACAACAATTGATGCACGGGCTTCTGCAAGCCACGATCATGATCAATAACCTTAAAACGTAAACTAAAAGTTCTCATACAGTACTTCCTTTTTTTCTGTCACTTTGTTCTTTTACACATTTCTTTCTTTTTCTTCTTACAATATTTGGTTTTTATGCTTCCCAAACCACAATTCAACCCAAAACCTATGGGCTTGTTACCATCACTGGGCCAGCCAAATGACATTTCATCCCAAACTGTACTCAATCTGACAAAATTTTCTCCCTCTGATCATGAATATTTCATGGCCTCATGTATGAACTCTTTAATCTACAACATCTGAGGGCTTAAGGAGAAACACAGAAAGATAGAAGGCGATGTGGAGGTCGTGGGAACTGAGGAGGAACAGAAAGTGCATTTCCTAGATCCAAAAACTCCAAATGTGTCGATTTCCTCCCCACCAGTTTAAACCCAATCCACAGTTACATTCATAAGTTTCTAGAGCAAAAGATGGGGAGGAGGAACTAAATGACAAAGGTTGCTGACAGGATCTCCTCTAAACTGGAGAAAAGCGTGGTGGTGCTCAAGTTGTGATGTGAAGGAGGAGGGGAAGCTCAGAGATAGAGAAGTCTGAAAGAAGCACAGCTTTGCCCTGGAAATCCTCCAACAGCGCCCATCCACAGGGTTTTCAAATGAAACCTCCCTCCATTAACTGTGAGAGGAGACGTCCGAAGAGCTGCTGCTGTTGCTGTTGGTCGTCTGGGCCCGCTTGATGTACAGGTTCAGTAACTTCATCTGCAAACAACAAAGACAAGACATGTTGATCTCTTCCTTAACACAGTGTCATTGTTTATTTGACTGAGTATCATATCTGACATCCCTTTCTGGTATGAATATACTTCTTTAAGAAGGTATAAGTGTAGGTCAATGGTTCCCAAAAGCGGGTGGTATCATGACATTATTTTGATGGCCCATTATTCCTTATCTCCAGTAGTCTGACCAATGTCCCATTTGTTTGATGGCCCAGTATCTCAAAAACCAAATGCCCAATGCTTATAAGCATGTGGTGCCTTCATACCACATGCTTATAATTAGCATATGCATCAGATATTTTAGTAATGAAGCAGAGGCTTCTAAGTGACTGAACTGATCCAGAGTGACAGCCATCAGAAGAGCTGACTGAATGCTGTAAATGCTGGGGACATTTCCCTTCTTATTTCAACAGGCTAGAAAACACAGCAACATCTCTTAAGAAGGGAAAGAAGACATTTGCTATGAATTCTGACATTTTCTGCCAAAATGATGAGGAACCATCATTGTCTCATCATCTCTTCATTATATGCTCACATACATACTGCTGATTTTGTCTGATGTGCAGAGGAGGTCATTAAAATTTCTGCATCAATCAATCAATCAATCAATCAATCAATAAAAAAAACAAAAAACAAATCAACTGACATTGGCAACATTGTTTTGGTATATTTTGCAATAACTTGATGTTTATTCAGTATCAATTGTAAGCCCTTTTTACATGCCATAGGGCCGCTACAAAGTTCTTTCTACATGCTGCCTTTGCATTTTTACACAGATCCAAACAACGATTTGAGATAGCATGCCGACAATGTGGAACAAAACCAGCCTGACTTGTAACACAATAGTGTTGGCCACTGGTGTGACATTAAACATATGTGTCAGCAGTGCCTCATAAACAATAACAATAGCGTTAACGTGTCAATAACAACCATTTACTGCCCCTATTATATGGTGGCTGATCTCGTCCTCTGTTTGGAGGGTAAGGAGCTCCTGGACCTCATTATTTTTCCAGTTTGCAGAGATTTTCGGCCGCTGTTCCTCTTCTTTGAGTTAGCTACTGACTGCTATCAGCTACTTTTTAAGTCTCCCACGGTAGGTCGCCTGCATAATATGTCATCAAAATGTCAGACCTGTGCACACATAGTTTCGGTGCTGTTACTATTTCCTCCCCTCATTCCCCCTATCGACTGTATGTTCAGTTGGAAATGTCCATTCCTAACTCGGTATGAATTTTCCTTTACATCCTAGCTGTACCTCACAACATAAGTGGTAATGAGACGAAAAAGCTGCTTTCTTCTGGGATTATTTGAATCCAGTCATCTCAAGGTACAACTTGAGAATTTGACAGTGCTTCCTCAGGTAAACTCAGTCGATAACCAGCTGTCCAAAGATAAAAGGTGAGGGTCCTTGCATTCAAGTGAACCTGACCCTCAGACCTCAACCCTTACATAACCCAAGGACACATGCTGTAGTGAAAGTAGGGCAAATATGACCCCGTGCTTTATAATTGGACAACCGGTTAAAACCTGCTGAGAAACAACAACATGGGAAGATGATAAGGCTCTGCATCTGTTCAAGAGATGTTGTTAAAAGTGTGTGTGTGTGTGTGTGTGTGTGTGTGGGGTGTGTGTGTGTGTGTGTGTGTGTGTGTGTGTGTGTGTGTGTGTGTGTGTGTGTGTGTATTGAAAGAACGTACAGAGATCTATCTGTTAACGCAAAAGTGTGCACATGCGATGCTTTCATGCATGTGACTGTGTGACATCGTGTGTGCACGTGTGACTTAGCATGCAGTGTGTGACATGAAATGTGTGCATTAGCTCACAGTGCTATGGAATCAGTAGCCGCTCCCACCCCCTGCTGTGTCATCGCTGGCTGGTGCATTAGTGTCAGTCTGACTCTGAATGGTCACAGCATGTTCACCCTGCGTCCGTTGGGCGGAATTAACCTCCCAGTCTATCAGAGGGGGTTTAAGAGGGAATCAATAACCCGGCCCACCATTAGATACAAGCCAACTAACTGATAATGGCTAGAGAGTTGGAAAAAATAAATCAGCACATTAAGAATAAACTGCTGCAAGCTGTGAAATTAAGAGAGACTGATAAATAGATGAACAGCATTGAATTATGGATACTTAGCCTCCTTCCCAGATCGCATGAATCACAGGCAGCACTTTTGTTTGGTTGTGGATGGTACTTTCTCTTTTACGATGATTTACTTTTGCGATTGCTTGCTCCAACATTTTGGTCAGTATAAAACCAGTCACGACAATTAAAACATTTGCATATTAATAGATCATAGTGTGTTCAAATTTATCAATGTCTTTTCATTTCTAAAGAACGCCAAAAGTGCTGTCAGTAAGGCACCTTTCCTGTTACCTGCTCTACCTCGGTATGCTATGTGCTATGCTCGTCTATACTGAGAAGAACATTTTCAATATGGGTAAAAGATGTGTCTGTGGAACCTGTAGAAGCAACACTTCATACCCTGACCATGTGAAAGGCTTTGGGTTTATTCCATTCCCAAAACCAAAAACAAATGTCGTCCATTTTAACTATGCAAAAGACCTCACCATCAGCTGAACATCAACACCATCAAAGGTATCACATTACACCGATGTCACAGTCTTCATGGACGCATTACATTGCAAAAAGTCAAATCTTAAGTTAGCTAATGTTAGCAAAACATCAGCTAACTAGCTAGCTAATGTACAGCTTAATCAAGAGACGTTAGCCAAATGTCAGATCAACAACATCAGCCAGGTTTGCTTCATTCTTATTTCTGCTGAGATTAGAAGAAGTAAAACATTATAATTCAATATTAATTCAATACTATATTGAATTATGGTTAGCCAGAAAAGATCAAGGCTAATGCTCCTTTGATTATATTATGTCTGTACGTCAATGTGGCTGCCTGAAGTAACTTTTGGCGATATTGTGATATTTATTTAGATCATTGTGAATATATCCTTCCATTACATACTGTAGTCTTTGCCCTCAACTTCTTGAAGCTGTATTGCCTGAAGTCCTGAAAATAACAAAGTTTGGCAACTAGCTTAATGAACCGTTTCTTTTTGTCCGGCTTGGCCAACCTAGCAACAATAGCTAAGGGAGGCAGGACTCTGGATTGGCTGATTGTGTCTTAGGTATAAGGTATTGCTAAATTTCCAAAAGCTGGCACCAAAATGCTTGCTTGGGCAGACTTGCTTGGTCTTTTTTACATATACTTTCATTTGATATTTCCAAGTTGAAAGCATAGTTTTTAAAACTTAACAATGGATTTTATTTAGGCAAAAATCTGTGGTCAGGTTTTTTAGAGCAATGTGTTGATACCCAGTGAAGTAACTCGATTTAGTAATGCTACTGAGACATGTATTTTATTGGAAATTAAGTGGGAATATCTCCAACAACACTCTGCCCATAGTCATCAGTGGACTTGTCAAACATCCAGACAGTCAACTTGAACTCATCCTGCACCTCTTGCCAAGGGTGAGGTTTCGGTCAGTCACATTCACCGGGAGTGGATCCAGTCGAATCAATACACCGTTGCCACATCAGTTGATGAGCAGTCAGAGACTTGTCAGAAACAATTGGCACTGAGACGATATGGATAAATTGGCATACAGTGTTAAAGCTGCTGGACGGATATAATTTAATCTTCCTTGGAACCTTTTCAGCTATTGTGATACAAGGACACATTCAACAAGGAAAGTTCTGTTGCTGTGAGACAATTTTTAAAAACAGAATATTAAGAGGTTCAAACTACTTTCCATGTCCACATTTTTATATGGATGTTGCCAGTAAACAAGGTAAAAAAAAGCAGGTATTCATCTTGGCAAAATGGCTGCTATCATGACCACAAATTATGAAACTGTCAAGTGGATTTGTCTTGAACTTAAAGGATAAAACTTGCTGAGGAGAAAACCCCATTGGGACAAACACAGACCCCGACTTCTATGTTTGGGTTCAGTTTGGACTTGCCAGCGGACACACAGTGCGTCTGTTTGACTGGGATGCTTACGTCACAAGGGAGCGCTTGCGTGTGTGTGTGTGTGTGTGTGTGTGTGTGTGTGTGTCTGTCTGTCCTGAGGCAGTGACCTTAATCTGGAGCACAAGGGTGACACAGGCTCAGACCAGACAGTGACAGAGATGACCTCATGCATCAGAACATGCACGCGCATCACATCCCCTCCATGCTCAGCCTTACCTCCGGGGCTATGTAGTCTGGAGTGCCGCAGAAGGTGCGCGTGGTCACTCCTTCTGACATGTTCTCTTTACACATGCCGAAGTCAGCAATCTTAATGTGTCCCTCACAGTCCAGCATCACGTTGTCCAACTTCAGATCCCTGAAGAAGCACAAGAGACATTCAAAACATCCTTGAAGATAATGACTTCTCAGCTGGTGGCTTTCACTGCCTATCCTAAGTACATGTAAGTCTTATACTATTTATTGCAAACAAACCCCAGTTTCTGCTGCTGGGTGTTTCCAAGAAAGCCCTACTCAAACACTTGTGTTTTGTTATTTTTTAAATGTAATACTTCGATATATAATGACTTCACTACGTGGTATTTGTTGCAGAAATACAGACACTTTTATGTCACAAAATTTTTGATTATTACTTTAATATAGCCACTGAATTTGAAGAACATCATGCTCTGTGTTTATACCATGTAAGCTGTGTTAATACACACCTGTAGATGACTCCTTTAAGGTGCAGGAAGAAGATACCAACAGCGATCTCTGCTGCATAGAACCTGCAATAACAACCAGATATTTACAGTTAAAACACAAGCAAATGTAACTTTAACTTGCAGTAAACTTAAAGCTTTACTGTAATCCAAAAATAGTTCCATTAAATGTATCACTTTTTACAAGAAGCAGTATTAATGCAGCCTGTATGTAAGAAAATTATACGATTACAATGTCGGTTATTATCTTTGTAGTACTGTTCAAAGAAGTTTTATGAAACTAAAATAATCATGAAATGTCTGTTTGCCAGTAGAAATTATTCACTATTCAGTGGGATTACACCAGTTGCGAGTAAACTGTCACATCTTACACTGCCTGAGGTTCCTTGAACTTGCCCACTTGTTGGATATGATACATGAGGTCTCCCCCATTCACATACTCCATGACAAAGTACAGACGGTCCTGTGTTCAGAGACAGAGGGAATAGGAGAGAGGGTGTAGGGATAGATGGGGCATGTGGAGGGGAGGGACAGAATAACATGCGACATCATTATTTTTCACATAAAAAATAGCAAAGTTCCACAAAAGCTGTGAAATTATGCAACATTTCTACATTTCAATTCACTGACAGCTCTCTTAACAGAAAGATACAGCTCAGCGTTGCAGCCTTCCCTAACCTCCCTGTCTGAGTCACTCCATTGTTCCTGCTACACTTACCATGACAAGGTGACCTAAAAAGCCCACAACAAAGCGCTTCATGGGAAAAAAGAAAACACTCAACATAGACATCTGTCAGGAGATATTCTCTTTGTCTGATAGTTCTGGTCCCTTACTGCCCATGACAAGTTTGGCCTGACCCTGGTCCAGCTGAGTTTGACAGTCCCTCACTAGCAAAACACAAACCAGCCACCTCACATAGCAACAGACACGTACTGCACTGCCGTCAAAGCTGACCTTTGTTTAGGTCTGACAGATCTGACCCTGAACTTGTGGAAGCTCTGACCCTCAAAGCACTACGATGATGATCCCTTGAGCAAAATGTGCACTGCACCTTCTCTAGATCTCTGTACCTCTCACTTTCAACTTTTCTGTAGTCTTTTGTCTCCTGTTTTCTCTCAGTAATGGCTCACAAAAGATGCTTCAGCTGGATTTCAGTCTAATGATTGTTGACAACATGCTGTCTTAGCAGCAAACAGATGCAAAATATAACTTGTGTATTTTAGCTTATAATGCTAAAAGATGACCTTCTGACAGGGGACACTAACATGTTTTCTCTCTCTCTGTTTAATAATGAACCTAAACTAAAATCATGAGTGCAACTTCAAACATTTGATGTTCATTTGATGTCCAAATGCTATGGTATCATTTATGGATGCATTATTTTGGTGCTCCATGTGTTTGGTCTCATCTCTTTACTCACAGTATCTTAATTACAGAATCCCTGAATGGCAAGTGAGAAAAAAACACTCTGGTGATACATTTTCTATTTCCAATCTTATTTTTTCTCCTCCACTGTGCTATGAGGTGAAAAAAAGGTTTTCCAAGGATAATCTTTAACTCTTTTTTTTTAATCTGTGAAACAGGTGAGGGACAAAAGGTTTTTCAGATGTAAAAAAACAGTTTTGCCAGGGTCATACTTCGTTGTTGTCACAATCATTTTTCCAAGTGTTTGTTGTTGTAATATTCATTTGGCCACAAGAAGCTGATGTTCTAAACACAGGCCCCCAAGTGCGATGGGCTTTGAAGCTAGTTAACGCAGACTTTTTCCCCACTGACTTGGTGAAAGCGACATCTGTAAATCAGTGGAAACATTTTTTTGAGCTTTGCCGCAGTGAAAAGACTCGTTTCACAATCAGGATTTGATCAATTTGCTCCGATAACATTTCAAAAGTCTAGACCGATGTTTTGCTGAATAACAATAAAAGGATCTTGAATCTTGAAGATTAAATCCTTTTATCCACAGTCAAGCTAGCTGAGTGCTAAACCAAAATTTAGCCATTTGGCTGGCGGAAGTAAGACACTTGGCGACTTGTTGTGCTTGGCTGCCATGAGTCTCTAGTGTAGTGCTCTATAGGCCGCACAATGTGGAGGTAGTGCCGATCATCCCTGGATCATCCGATTAACTTTATACACAGCCGCAGAACCATTTTGGCTTCATGTGCCACTGAGCAACTCTCATAGAAATGAAAGGAGCCCTGTGTTCAAGGCTGTATCCAGGTCTCTTAATAATCATGTCTAAAAAGGACAAAAATGATCATCTTTATCACTCCCCAGCAAGCATGCGTACAGCTAACAGCAGGATAGGTAACGCTAACAGCAGATTAGCACCAATTAAAATACTGGTCTAACTGAAAAAAAGACACTACTGTAATGTTACATAACTTGCTAAGACACAATAGACTGTATGTACCTTGTCTTTAGAGTGCAGGGGAAAATTAAAACTCACCTAGAAGAAAATATGAATGCTTTCAGAGGTAGTGTTGCAACTTCAACCTCTTGTGGCCAAAATGAGTAATACAACAACAAACAGAGAAAAAATATCCTTTTTTTATCACCTCTTCTTAAGTCACAAACACAAGAGAAGAAAAGCAGATCTAACTCAGAAAAAAACAGCACTGACAAGGATTTTTCTTTTAATTCCAAAAAGGTCTGCAGCCAAACTGGAAATACGAGAGAGGCTGTGAAATGTGAGAATAAGTTAGGGGAAAGCACGAACTGTGAATTATATGTGTGTGTGTGTGTGTGTGTGTGCATTTGCACATGTACACATATGCACATCCCTGTATTCATGAATATGCTATGAGTGATGCCAAGCTGAGTCTCTTCCTGTTTCCTGTGGGGGCCTGCTGGTGCTACAGCTCTAATCAGATGATATAGTTCAGCTCGGCCTCTCTGAGAACTGTAATTGCTAGCAGACGTTCATTTTGCATCCAGCGCAAACCAAAGGCTGGGTAGATTTACCAAGTGGTATTCTTGTTTAATAAAGCTTTGATTTCTTTCGTATTGAGACTGAAATGTATGTGAGCTGTGGGTGATGGAAAATTCATATGGCTGCCTTTTGTGTGATTACATTGAGGGAAAAAATCAGTACCTCAGAAATATGGAGGTGCCAACTGAGAGTGCCAAAGTTACTGTCTCTCCCAAGTCCCCCAGCTTTATGGAAGTGCAATACTGAATCCACTGACTTCCTTTTTAAGAGTGCAGAAGAACTGACTGGTGACCTTTGAAAGGGTTACTACATGCCAAAATGCCAATTTGACATTACATGTGTCATGTAGTGACACCACCTACCTGCAGACCATCACACTACACCAGTTTGAATATACAGCCACTAAGGCACGTTACAGCAGCTGTTACTGTCCAAGACAGTTAAGGGAAAGTTCACCCCAGTATGAAAAATACAGATTTTTTCTCTTACCTGTAGTGCCATTTATCAACCTAGATTGTTTCAGTGTGAGTTGCCGAGTGTTGGAGATATCGGCTGTAGAGATGACTGCCTGCTCTCCAACATAAAGGAACTAAATGGCAATCAGCTTGTGATGCTTAAAGCCACAAAAAAACCCACATTTGACTCTACTCATGGATGAGGAGCTTGTGCTCACGACAGTGTGACACGTAATGTCAAACATTAATTGCGTCCTCCTCAGCCTAGCTGTAACGTTGACTAGCTAAGTGGAGCTACGTAAGCTAGAAGCAGATGCACACTTGCACCGAGATATAGCTGATGGGTGTAGAAAGAAAAGTCTCTACATGAAATTGCTCCAAACGTGGTTTTCAGATTATATTGTGTAACCGCGTCATCGTTTTTGGAAAGGGACACTGCTGTTGAGTTTTTCAAATGTATCTTTTTGTGTTTTGAGCACCACAAGCCGAGTGCCATCTAGTTCCATTATATAGGAGAGAAGGCAGACATCTTTACAGCTGATATCTCCAACACTCAGCAACTCACACAGGTTGATAAATAGCAATACAGGTGAGAGGTAAAATATGTATTTTTGATTTTGGTTAAACTGTCCCTTTAAACTCATATATGAACTGAGGAAGAGGATTTGTCTCAGGATTTAAGAATTTACATTGTGGAGAATGTGTTAAAGCAGAGCAGTAAGAGATATTTCTCTATGATTTACATACATGGAAGAAAGTTTTGTGTGTGTCTGTGTGCATGGCACTTGGCTAGTGTTGGTTAAATAAATAGGGTGTAGATCTAAAGCTCAAGGAGGCCGGAGTAGGAGGAGAAAACACAAATTACAATGCAAAGCACATATAAATAGATGTCATAACTTTATGTGTGTACTCTTGTTTGTATTTATGTGGGTGCACTTGTTTGTATTTATGTCTTTTCTTATATAAGCAAGCACAATACACTTCTATGAATGAGTGCAACTGTGTGTGTGTGTGCAGGAAATACACATATTTATGAGTGCATGTCTCTTTGCTCATACAGTATGTGCTCTCAGGTTGTGTGGTCTGGTTTTGGCATGACTCAAAGTGAATACATGCACGTACAGACGCATGCTTTTAAACACACACGCACAAACCTCAGTCGTCTAATTGGGGTTTGTTTGTTTCCCCTTCTCTTATTTTTCAAATCATACTTGTCATACACGTCCTCTAAAGCTCTCTACAACACTTTATGACTAAGCTGTTTAGCTAAAAGCCCCTTCATGAATTAATCTGACCTGACCTGACCTGGAGTGACTTGTCCTGATGCGTGTCCGGGAGCATTTTTACCTACCACAGTCTGGAAGCACGAATGGAGGTATGTGAGGAAGGGCGGCTTGTCCTGTTGGGCCAGGACTCTCTTCTCCACCATGGTACATTCCACGTCATCGTCCTGAATCACCACGTCCTTCTTCAGGATCTTTATTGCGTACAGCTCTTCAGTGGTCTTCATCTCTGCCAACATGACCTTCAGACAGACAGGGGAAGAGAGGGGTAGGAAAAGACCATGTCTATGTCTATCCTATTCTTTTTTGTTTCTTTAGATCTCATGCAGTCTGATAGTAGTAACACTAAGAGCTCCACTTTTTTTAAAATTTACTTTTGAGCTGCCTCACCTTGCCAAAGCTCCCTTTCCCCAGCACAGCCAGGAAGCTGAAGTCGCTGAGTTTGACCTGGTCCAGGCTGTTTTGAGTCTGCTGGCTGGAGTGGCTGTCGTCCGTCTCGGTGATCACCTTCTTACCTGGGCCTAGCTTGGCTTTCTGCACTCAGGGAACAAAGGGTGGCATGTAAGAGATACACGTTTTAAAAATGCACTTTGAGTAGCACACACAACATAAAGCTTCATTTTTTTGCTCAGACAAGATGACTACTTCCTGAATTCCTAAAATGTAAACCTCGTATTAAAAGTTATAATGTGCATAAAATGAATTTAAAAGATACCGAAACAATAGTAAACTTGATAAACAAAGCTTCTTTGTGGTGATTTCCTCTCAAAACACTTCCAGGCCAACACATCCAACTCCCTTTGCTTGATTTAATATTTTTCCCAGTACAGCTATAATCATACACATCAATATTTCATATGTTTGAATTTCATTCATGAAACAAATATCCTCTACATGTTCTCACATACTCACACTGCTCATTTGCTCGCTCACAGGCCCAGTACACAGGTTGATAAGCAGAATTCAAAACTGATGGAGTGAAATGAGACTGCAGTGTTGTTGTGGAGCTGATACACACAAAAATGGCTCCACACAAACAGAAACAATGTAATAACTTGTAGTAAATAAGGGGATATAGTGACATTTCTTTCTCTCATTTTGTCACATTATTGACAAATAAATAGCTGGAGCTGTGACATCTTAAAATACATCAACAAGTAATTCTTATTTCAGTGAACTAATACCTCAGCTCTGGCTGCCATTTATTTTAAAGGCTTGGAGAGTAAAAAACTAAAAGAAATGTGTGAACCGAAGCACCAGACACGCTTAAAATCTCTTGCAATAAAACCATGACGTAAACACTGGTGTATTGCATGTCACATTTATGTTACAAATATGTTTTTTTAATAAAAATCAAAATTCAGGGGGGAAAATCACAGTAAGTTCAACTAGATCACTAACATTATAAATGATAAACATTAATATATATATGTTCAGTGGATACTTTTATCTTGTGACTATTGTAAATCACTTAAAGGGACAGTTCTCCCCAAAATAAAAAAAAAAAAAAACTTTTCTCAAAACTTTATTGCTATTATCGGTCTAACTTGTTTTGGTGTGAGTTGCTGGGTGTTGGAGATATTAGCCATAGAGATGTCTGCCTTCTCTCAAATATAATGGAACAACATGGCACTCAGCTTGTGATGCTTAAAGCGGCAAATTTGAATCTACTCATGGACAAAAAGCTTGTGCTCATGACGGTGTGATGTGTAATGTTAAGCATTAATGGTGTCCCTCTAGGCTTAGCTGTAACGTTAGCTAGCTCAGTGGAGCTAGGCAGGCTAGAATTCCTTCAGCATATAGATATGTTTTCATGTACAAACTATAAAGTGTTTTCTACATGAAACTGCTCACAACAAGGTCTGTGGATTATCTTTAGTAACCAGATCATAATTTTTATGGAAAGCCATTACTATTAAGTTTTTCAGATTTATTTATTTATTTGCATTTTGTTATAATAGAGAGAAAGCAGACGTCTCTATGGCTGATGTCTCAAACACTCGGCAACTCACACCAAAACAAGATTGATAAATAGCATTACAGGTAAGAGGAAAAGTGTGTATATTTGATTTTGGGGTAAACTGTCCCTTTAATATATTTTAAAAATGTTTCTGCACAAGTAGAAACAGGCTCAACATTATTTTAAGTACTACATCATTGAAATCACCTCCTTCATCTGAATGACGAAAAAAAAAAGATGATTTAGATTTTTTGCACTCTAGGATAGAGTTGCATGGCTGCTAGAATTTACTATGTGCATGCATGTCTGGTGTAAGTGTCTTTCATGTGTCTCTCACCTGTATTTGCAAAAAGATTCTCCTCTATGCACTTCCATCATGCCAAAGTCATGCGTAATCTCCCAGTATAGCAAGATGCTCCAAGAACCACAGTGCATTATGCTTAAAAATACACAACCTCATGGCAGACTGAATGCTAAACAACAATCATAAACAACATGATGACATACTTGTTTACCTCTCTGCACAAAACACAACCAAAGCTCCAGTATTCACACCCAGCCAAGGCCAAACACAGCTCCAAACCCATGCTGATCCTCAACACCATAGGTGTAATCTACACCCACATGCTACATGGAGTTTAGCTTCAGCAAGGTCTGTAACAAAATTGTATTAAATAGTCAAATGTCCTGACTGCTTCCTGGCAATGGAAAATCCTACTCTGAACCTGTGCAAGTAACACGGAGGTCATACCCCATTATGAGCACTGTCATCACTTCACTAGAAAGTAGGCCAATGAAGGTCACTCTAGCATTCACTACAGTACATGGTGGCATAAATCTGTGACTTTGAAATATTAAAGAAATCTCTGATGAAGACTAACTTTAGTTGGGTTGAGAAAAGGGCTTTTGACCATTGCAGTATCTACTAACCAAATGAAGTGATGCCCAAACATGAGAAACAAAAGGTGATATCCAACAGGCTAACATCACAAATTCCCTGCACTCAATTAAACCCAATCCAGACTATTTAACACTATTCTGAATAAAAAGACATTTAACTCGAGACAACCAGTGCTGAGCAGCTTTAGTGTGGTTAATAGCATCTACCGTAGTCTGCTCTTCATCTGGGAGGGCAGCAGAGAAACACAAAGCAGAGCAGACCGCACCAGATCACAGCACACCTGTAAGCTTTTAGCCAATTTAAAGAGCCTGGCCAAGCCGAGCGAGCAGCAGCCTTACTTCCTGCCTCTCAGACACACCTGGTCAGAGTCTTCCACAACTGCTTGGTCCTGAAACCACAGGGAGAGGGGAGCCAAAAGGGCCGACTCACTTAGTGCACTTGAGCATGGGCGTGAGTCAACTCAACCGAGACACTTTTATATGCAAATAGTTGAGGGCTGATCCGCAGAGTCCAGCTCATACACACAGATACACAGAGAGCATATGAATGAAGGTACAGTAATTATACTTTGACACTAAATGTTGTGCGTCAGCCTTTGGAATAATGTTTCAGCAGCGTCAATGTTGGATTTAAACAAAAGATGCACGACATTACTTTGTATAGGTGAATCAGAGAACAGCAGATTTCACATTGCATTCACTTTCTTCGTCAATGTAATCATGAAAATCTGCCATCCAGTCGTGGATCTTATCTTCCTATATAAATTTGTGCCTTATTTTCTTTGTTTGTTATTTATTTCCTATGTTTTTAGCTGTTAGCTCTTGTTCTTGTATAATGGTAATAAGTACAAGAAATGTAAATACAATAAATATAAAACGGTGAATCTCTGTGTGTGTATTGGTGAGAGGGATGTGCTGTAAGTGCTAAGTCCTGCACTGCTGCTATCACTGTCTTTCATTCAGTCCTGGTGGGCCTCTGTTTCAGTTTTCAACGTTTTCAAAAAGGAACATAGAAATCTGTATCAGGACTGCTAAGGTAGAATCACTCAATCCTTGTTTGAAACATTCTTCTAGAAGCTTATAAGTACCATAACTAAGTGGAAGTTGAATTGTCAGCCATGCACTTAAATTCCTTGATCAAGTAAAAATCCCACCTGTACTCCATCGAAAAAACAAAACAAAATAAAAACACCTCAAGGTAGAAAGTAAACACAATATGTACAAATGTGAGTGGTGTATGAAAATAAAATCTTCTATTTTAAAAAAATAAGCAAGGTGACAATTTGTAGGTGGAAAATAAACTGTTACCTTGCCAGCACACTGATGAAAGTCACACACACACACACACACACACAGACACACACACACAGACACACACACACACACAGACACGCACAACAGTTGCTCATTGTTCTGACAACGGTTTGATGCTGACATCTAGTGGTCACAATCGGTTTTGTTTCTCTTCATCAAGACTCGTCATCATTTTCCCAGTGTGCAATATTTCTGTCGTCCATAATTCCAGTAAGTCTAAACATGAAGTCTGATCTACGGCTGCAATGACATGTTCACATGTAGAAATATAAAATAAGGCAGGTGAAGCTTAAGCAAGTCTTGAGATCAGATAAATGGCCGTACTTGCAGCGGCAATGATTTAAGCACACAAGCAGAGTGATCCAGACAAGACACGTACAGAACACAAAGACACACATGAAGACAAATGTATAGCCATGGACTGTGAGCAATTAAGTGTCAGGATTTACTAACAATCCTCTGACAAACTCGGAGGAACAAGAGGCAGGGGAGACAGAGAAGAGCTAATGTTCTCTCACTTAATGATCCTCATATAGTAGACAGTGAGTTAATTTTCACAGTTCCTCCAAGTACAAGAAGGAGCAGTGACTAAATATCCATTAGGCCTGTACAGATATTGACTTATTTGACTGGAGTTTACATTTTTGTTTTACGTTTGTCTTAATTTCTTTCACAAAAACCCACACCCAGGACAAATTGTTAGTAAATTGGATCTATTTGCAGTAGCTTGGAACCACATACAAATGATCAGACATGAGGAGAGGTGAAGGAATATGTCACCACAACAAGACAAGACAAAAGAGCAGAGGAGAGGAGAGAAGAGGACGAGAGGAGGGTAGAAGAGAGGGAGAGGAGAGGAGAGGAGAGGAGAGGAGAGGAGAGGAGAGGAGAGGAGAGG
>JAPZEB010000005.1:29693547-29703659 GCA_029783705.1 Chaetodon striatus
GTGTCGACACAGTATTGTCATGCAAAATATTACAACACTATTCCGTATCTTCTTCTGTTCTGTACTTTTTCGCCCACTTCTACACAGAGACAGATCGCTTTGTTAAAGGGTAAGATCTTTTTGTTAACCAGAGACATCCCTGAACTTCCTATCTCCAATCCCACCAGACTCCATTTAAATGAACAGTAATTTTATTGTTGTAAAACACACTTCATTCCAAGTCAATAGCATCAAAATAAAAGTCACGAAAGATGTCCTGGTTTGTATTTCCACTGTTCCACTGTTTCAGTTACTCTGGTTGAGATTAACCCCTAATTCACCTACTTAGATGTGGGAAAAAAATGCTGGCTCTATACTGTACATGCTAAAATTACTGTTTATATAAATGGAGTCTGGTGAGTTTGGCGATGGTGTTTTCAGGGCTGTGTCTGGTGAAACAAAAAAGGATCTTAGACTATATCCAAAAGGTTTGTCTTCGTGGGGATCCTTACCATACTGTCGTCAAAACTTATAACTACCTGAGCCTATCAGTGGCAAAACCAAGCACAGTCAATGGATGTACACTGAAGGTACGAACATGCCACAAGTGGCTACACTGCAGCCTGTTTCGCTGCTGCTGGCTGCAACGCTCTCTCTTACTGGACCAGTTTCAAAAATTGTTGTTCCCATTAGTCATTTAAACATAAAAATGGGAAAAATTGACCCTTTATTGTCATTTTTCAAGCAGGAACATTCCAGAAAATGTTGTTTTGAAAACTCTGTGACTTACAGCATCGTCCCTCTTGCCCTCCTGTCTGACTGGCTCATTCAAGTCCTCCTGGCTCCGGTAGCTGAAGCTCTGGATGGCCTCGGTGACGCCTCGCAGCGAGCTGTAGATCTCTTCTGAGTTCATGTTTTCTGTGTCATACTCCATCATGCTACCACACACACAAACACAGAGAGAAATACACAGGAGATTTATATGAAATGCATGTCTGAAGAGGCCAACATGCAAAGTGCTTTCATGTTGTTTTTGACATTCAAACTGGTTAGTTATTAGAAAGGGAAAGGTCAAGTGTAAGTAAACCTTCATGTCATTGTATATTTTGAATTGACACACAACACAGCATTAACCACAGTTCAGAAGCATTGTTAAATGATACTATCATTTGATTAGTGATGAGGGAGTAATATTAATTCAGTCAGACATTGAAAGATACGCTCAACTGTTTTTTTTGAAAAATAAATTTTGGATAAGGAAGAGATCAGGGTCTGGCTTCTTTGACGGAATAATTGCCTTTGTGTCTTAGCCCACCTCATTACCTGGGTGAGTATGCTCTGCGCAGGACCCTTAGGGAGGGGGCAGCAGGGGTGGAGTGGGGTGGAGGAGGAGGAGGAGGGGCGGGGGGATGCTTTGACAGTCCGTCGACACCCCAACCCCATAACCGACTGTTGCCACAGTGCAGCCGGGAGGGAAGGACGGACAGACAGGAGTGAGAGAGCGGGGCAAGGCGGATGGAAATCAAGAACAAGTGGAGACCACAGGATGAGACAAGAGAAGGGAGGAGAAAGAGAAACACGAGTGTGCAGGAGGAGAAAGAGAAAAGACAAAAAGAAACTAGTCTGAGCTTTAAGGTTAAATGAAAGTGTTAATTTAAAGAAGAGATTTGAAAAGTAGCAGAATCCCACAAAGTCAGCTTAAGCTAATGTTTTTGTCCCCATCATGAGTGAGGGGCCATTTTTCACATTTTAACCAGAATGATCTCAACATGAAGTGTACTTCAGGCTCAAATAAAGTAATTACCAGAAAATTCAGTTGCTCCTTTATCAGTGTTTATGGGTTTCTGCTTGCAGGTAAAAAGACTGTACAGTGCCTCAGACGAATGAGCTGCTCAGTCAGACAGAACTGAACTGTATTTTAGGGAACCACTATTATCAGTCACTGGCCGTATTAGGGCTTTTCAGATGTAAAGCAATTGATGCATCAAGTAAATCCTTTTCAATGAAAGGCAAGTGGGCACATATGGAAGCATGGGCAACAAGTGGGCATAAACCAAGGCTATTTAAAGAAGTTTGGGACATGCTCTATGACCCCATTGGAGATATGGGGTATTACACATCAGCAATGTAACTGCAGCCTCCATGTTAGATGTTACGGCAGACGGCACTAGAAATAGAGGGATGGTGTCTGTTCGGGTGCTCTTGGGTGCGTTTGGCTTGACAGAACCATTTGGATACGCTGTAATGGATGGCAGCCAAAATACAAAAGAACATTTTCAAATAAAAAGCATTTGTTTATGGTCCTTAATTTAAGACCTTTTTTTTGATAATTGCGGAGTTATAATTCTCACCCATGTCTTTATTTGTAGTATAGGCTAAAATATATTCTGACTCAAGGCCGACTGTGGATGCTTCAGTGAAATGACTCAATCCTCCCCGTGTACTATGATGGAAAGCCAGCAATTGAGCCTTTTGGCAGGTGCAGATCAGATTTAACTGTGTATGACCAAACATGATGCTGTGACTTCTCCTCTTTTTAACCTCCTCGGCGCAATCCCTTTAAAGTCATGTTGTGCTTTTCTCATGCACATGCTCACTCATAGCCAGAACTGAACTGTCTTGAACTTTTTTCTACCATCACGCAGTGTAAATCGATGGATGAGAGACCGATCCTTGAAATATGCGACTGTGTTCTAAACAGTTATTGTGACATAAAAGGAGGGCTTTTGCATGACAGAGCAGCGGAACTGTCTATTCACATGAGAGCCCACAGATCCAAGTGGGTAAGGAGGCGGAATATTGCTTTCCATCTGAAAAGATCTTTCCACTAGCACAGGAGAAAGTGAAAGGCAAAAAAAAAAAATCCTGCTAGTTTTCCTCTGTTTTTTATTTTCTGTTAGCCCTTATGAGGCCCTGTATAAGATAACATCAAAGAGCCTGATTATTACTTGCTTTACAGCACCAACTGTTTCTAAGGCAATAGTATTTTATCAATCAGCCGAATGGGTAAGAGGGTTTTTGTAAGTTGTATTTGATCAGTGCAAGAAGAGAAAAAGATTTGGCTTCTTTATTTCTACCAAAACATACACGGAGAAAGTTCCAACCTCTCTGAGCAGCTCACAGTACCATGCTTCTACCAACCCACCTGTTAGGTTGTGTGTTAGTTTGACCACAAATGAGCAATCAGGACAGCAGCAGTATCAATATGGTTAACCACAGCCATGCACTGTGACAGGAGGTGTGTTATAAATAATAGTTTACCTTGGAGACAGTCCTCCGTGGGAACAGTTTGTTGGAGAGGTGAGGGGGCTGGTTCTGCTGGGGGTGTGGCGTGTTGGCGTCCGGCCGATGGTGTTGCTCGGAGACCCCTGGAACACAGTAAACAATGATGAAGTCTAAATGTGGCAACTCTGCTGTCTGATGGTCCTGCTGATCCACAAACGCCTAGCATGGTGTTAACTACTGTATGGTCACCATTTGAGGATCAGTACGCAGTTTTTCATCTGAGTTGGGCTTTTGTGTGAATGCCATCAAATACTACAGTGTTTTGTTTGACTTACAACGCTGCTGCTGGTATTGCTGGAGTTCTTCAGGTGGTTGTGCAGCAGTTTGGTGGCTCCGTCCTGGAAGGTTTTGGGGAGAGCTCCCAGCAGCATGGTGAACTCTGGGGTGTTGAGCTCAAACAAAGCGATCAGCACCACCTGGGCCGCCTGGAGGCAGTGTAGTACAACAGGTTAGCATGGAGGACACAACAGCTTAGAGGGTCAGATGGTTTCCCTGGTTCCACAAGTACCTTGACCGTGTGCTTCCAACAGGAATTTCTCTACAGGGAGTCAGAGGAGCTGTACTGACATCTTTAAATAAAA
Organism: Chaetodon striatus; assembly: GCA_029783705.1. Taxonomy (NCBI): domain Eukaryota; kingdom Metazoa; phylum Chordata; class Actinopteri; order Chaetodontiformes; family Chaetodontidae; genus Chaetodon; species Chaetodon striatus. The sequence goes on from JAPZEB010000005.1 coordinate 29,697,393, forward strand.
CTCCACATCATACAGGTTGTGACTGATCAACTAATTGCTGTAATATTTGCCATTTTTGTTCAGCATTTGTAAAACCTCAGGAGCCAGTTGCAACAACTGGTCTTAACTAAGTCTGGTCCTGACTGCTAAGTCTGTCTTTGTGAAGGCCAGTCTTTGGAACAAACTTTAGGTTGGTTGCATAAACCAAACTTAACCCTAGTCTTAACTATGCCCAGTCCCAGCTATGCACATTCATATGACTGCCCAGGAAATACGGCTATTGCCTAGCAGCGCATGTGTTCTTAGGACACCCTCTTAAATTCTATCGCTGCCATGTTATTGTGTTATTAATCATCTATCATTTGCGGCAACGTTATCATTGGGGAAATTTCATGGACACTGAGATACGAAGATTAATAGAGCTGTGTCTGTGTTAGATTGACCGCAGCTGGCGGGTGATTCTCCACGTGAAAGGAGAGAAAAGGTAAATAAACCTGGCTGCAGCTTACAGCTTTTGGACAGTTTATCGATAGCAGTGGTATAAAAGAGTGAGGACCGCACCAGCATCTGAATAAAACAAAGTGACATTTGCTTATTACTTCATATAGAGTGCTCCAGGGATGATGTTTTTCTGAAGGTTGACGCAGAAGTTAGAGTTGAACTGGTTCCCTCGTCAAAAAGACTATGAGATTTTTCCATTGGATTTTTGGATTGTTGCAGAAAATAAGCTCTGTGGCAAATGGATGTTCATGATGTTTACATATTTTGTTTAGCAAGATAATCAACACAAATGAACACCACTTTTATTAATACTGAAGCCTAAAAGCAATTGCCAGAAGTAAAAAGCTAACGTTAGATATAAACGAACTATACTATGGACGTGGATGTCACCACCATAACAAGACTGTAGCCGTGTTCAGCTTTATGATGTTCTGTACTCTCATTTAGCCACTTGTTAGCTACCACCACAAGTGGGGTATTTACTGACATTGAGACAAGGGAACCTCAGGTGCTAAAATACTAACTAATTTCCAGATTTTAGGACGCATTCCCGGCGGACTCTATTCTGCTGCTTAATGTGCTGCTGCTGACTGACTAATAAGCTATCTTTCTTGATAACGGACATTTTCACTTGTTAACGTTTGTTTGATCGCTCCTTCAAGAAGCCAAGATGAGGACGATACGTGTATTTATGTTTGTATGTTAGCTAGATAAAAAGGAGACTGGAGCAGGAGAGATAATTTGGGTAGCTTTTGTGGCTCATGTGTTGTGTATCAGGCTGCTGATACAGAAGCAGTAAAGAGTTTGACTTTACACCTGCTCCTAAGAAGGCATAAGATTTATGCCTGGTCTTAGCGAGAAGAAGGCTTACGCCGAGATGGTGCAACTAGCGTAACTATAAGGTCGGACTTATAAAACCAAGTTATTACCGACTTATCTTAAGACCAGGCGTAAGCCCTGTTGGTGCAACCGGCCCCAGAAGACCACTCCAATTCAAAGCTTTCAGTTAATAAAGGTCAAAGCAATTCTGAAACCATGGAAACCACCTTTTTAGCTCCTCAGTGCACATTTCGGTAGACTCGCAGATGCCTTAGCCTGTAGAAATAAACTGTTAAAAGGTGAGAGTTCAAAGCAGCATTCAGTGGAAAACTAATAGAGTACAGCCTACAACTACTCAAGGACACTGTTGAGATATCAATGTTGCAACATGCAAGTGAGTACAGATCAAATTTGAAGAAAATTGTTGTCAGAAGGCAGTACATATGATATTAAGGCAGAACCTACAACCAAAATTGCTTTGAAATGCTTTACTCTAGGAGACATATGAGGGATAATAATCCATTTTTTGTGATACTGGTTACAGCAACTTCCTAACTCTTACCTGGTTTTGCTTGTTGTTTTTCTTACATCTACTGTACATTTACAGGTTAATGGCAGTCTCACTATATGCCTGAAAAAAGTTTTCTTTCTTCTTGTTTCCTTTTTGGCATGAATACATTTTGAGCTTGCCGACAGGTGACGTAAATGTGAAGTATAATGTTGCTAACTCATACATAAGCCAGGTTGTTCTTGTGGCATTTATTTTTTTTAATTTTGGTGAAATCTGCTTCAGTAGCTACCGTCATATCCTGGTTGCTGGATATGCAGACCTTGATTTCTTTTGATGCTAAAGAGAAATCTAAATTGAGGATTATGAGGCAAAATCTGAGGTTGTCAGAAACATCAAACACATCATAGATGCTCGTGTCGCAGGTTGACCCATATGTCAGGCAGTTTGGGTCAGCTTGTCACAAAGTATTGTGGGTTATAAAAATATTGCAGGCAGGTTATAAAGTGATTAAGCAGTGCTCTAAGTAAGTTATCATAGTAACTTACAGAAACATTGTGCAATAATCTCTTTCCCTCTCTATCTTGCTCCCTCTCTCTTTTATACAGCAAACAGCTTTATCATCAGCGCTGCTGTGCTCAGGATTTCTGACCAGCAAAGTCTGGCAGAAATATTTCCCTCTGCAAATATGTAGGCCTAAAACTGTGTCCTTACAGCAAGCAAGCCCCTCTCTGTCCACAATGAATCCTTTAAATATGCACTTCTATAACATCATATAAACAAACCACTGCATGAATCAACCTTGCACTTGTGATTAGACTTGGGAAGTAACCCCTAAAATATGAGTGAGTACTTGCTGTCTTCTTATGTCTGTAATTTTCAAAATAGAAAACGTGATGGGCAATATCAGAAACTTTCAGCTCTGCGGTTTGCCAGGCAAGTTCGGGTCATTGATTAACACATAAATTTACAGGTCGGGCAGGGTGGACTTGCTTTCATAATGGGCTGGGTTGGTGCAGGTATTAAAAAACATCACTGGAGGATAAAAAAGGAAGTGTAACCTGAAGCTAGATATTGTGATTCCAGCAGTATGTACGGGATACCTGCATGTTCTGGTTTGACTGAGTTATGACAAAATTAAATAAGGTTTGAAAGATTGATTGACAAAAAAAAAAATCAATCTTTATATGCATCAGGCTAGCAAACTCAAGTAGGATGAAACATGGAACACAGTCAGTGGCCAGTTTATTAGGCACACCTGTACAATCTATTATAATTTAAAACAACACCTCTGCCATAAATTCTACCTTTATGAAGTTTATAATGTTTTTGGCTACATATACTTATTGTATGTTGCTGTGGACAAGAGAAAATGAATATATACATCACGTGATGTAATCATGTATAAATTTTGAATTTTGTTACTTGGCACAATACATACAGATATAATTCAATTATATGCTTGAGCTCAACTAGTTTATATACATATTTTGAATCTCTCTTTTTGTACAAGAACAAAATGTTAACAACATGCAGATATGCGGGTGGATGAGAGGTTAGGTGAGTCACAAACAAACAAAACATGTTAGGCACACGGTAGTAACAAAACAGCATTCCTATCAATGTTGAGCAATAAGGTTGGCTCACAAGTCCATTCATACAAAGCAACAAGCATCTCCTGTCATTCTGGCAAATACCAAGGTTAAACCAAAGTCTTTTGTGGTTGCACAACAAGCTCAATCTGTTTGGTGAGTGATCAATTTGCAAGGCACAGAGTGATTTTTTAGGTTGTTACAGCAAAAAACAGCTGGAGCATAAATGGTAGAGGTGAGTGATAGATGCCGCACTCGAGTTTTCATTGTCTTGAAGGTGTTGGTTAGGTACCGGGCAGGCGGGGCATTGCGTGCTTATCGTGTCGTGTTGTGATTGGCTGTTGGAGTGGGCTCTACCTGCTTACACCTTTCTTCCTGGTTGCCCTCAGCAGACAGTAAGGCTGCAGTACTGGACCTGCCAGCTAGCTCCTCGCTCACCCAGTTTTGAAGGGTCTGGGGCACAGTGGCAAGGCAGAATGGGCATTACAGCATGACACAGGTCCTCCACCATCACACATGGATGCAACACTGAACCAATCTTTCATAACAACCTAGCACAAACCAATACGGTCTGGATCAAACCTCCCAGGTAATGGATATTGGTACTCATGAAAACAAACTAAAGTGAGGGTTGCGTTTAACGGCAGATATAAGTATATCCTCTTAGTTTTATTTTCAGCACGCCTGGACATGGGGCCCTGATTTGAATCTGGGTGAGGATTTCATTTTGAAGAACAGCAGTGGAAAAACAAACAGAAGGGGACACAGAGGGAGAACATATGACGCGCGTCAGACAAGAGGAAGATAATGGGCCGTTGACCCAAGGCCATCCACACGGAGAGTGCCTATTATCAAAGTTTACAACTGACGCTAAACAAACACCACAGGCTGAAGAATTCTAATGAGAAAAAAGTGTGGAGGTATAGAAGATGTCACTGGCTGTCGAGTGTATCCTCTGATGAGTTGTCAAGCAAAAAATATCTTTTTGGAGTAATGGACCTGCTCTACAAATAAATATTCCAAAATCAATTAACAATATACATCTCATTCATACTATGTTATGTAACTTCACACTAAACTAAAGCCTCAAAGCAATTAGTTTTGCAAAAAGCTTGTTTGCCCACCTGTAATGTTATTAAAATAGTTTAGTATGGCATAAATTCCTTTGTAGATTAAGTCCATTCTACACAAAAAGCAAACAAACAACAAAAAAACAGGAAAAGATGGCTTTGATGTGAGATCTAATGTATCCTCTTTTCATTCATTGTGGGCCCTAAATTTTAATCTGCTTAGAAATGTGACATTGCACCATAAGGATTATGTGTGCTGAATTACACCTTGTTTGAACCTAAAACTCAGAACAAAGAAATACTTTGCACATGTATTTCCAAATAGATGCACAACACAACTTATGGAAAAACTCCCACACACTGTCTGACTTCCAAAAATAATGATTTTAATGCTGCAACGTTCCCATTACTAGAAGGGTAGGGTCTAGTTACCAAAACGCTACAGCATAAAAAAAAAGATCAGTTCTTGTCATTTAAAAAGAATCCTTGACAGTGATCTTGGAGGCCGAAATCAGGTTTGATCATATGAACCAGACAATGTCAAGTCCTCCATGATTATCCCATGATATTGAGAAAAACAAAAGTTGTTTTCTCGTGATAAATTATGTTATTATTTTATTATCTCGAGTAATCATACACTCCTATAATAAAGATAAAAGAGGTACATTTAAAAAAATGTGATCTACAGTATACATGCATCTTGCTTGAAATAAGAACCAATGTGAATTCTTAAAGAAGGAAATAAAGAATGACCTAAACATACTCCGGAGGAAAAGGTTTTGGCTAATCAAAGAAATTTCCACTGTCAGTGCAGATTAACAGAATAAACAAATCACGGCCTACCTTCCTGACATCGGAACTTTTGGGTTCAGTGGTCCAGGTGATGATGCGAGATACAGCCAGACGTGTCTCACTGGAGTTGACAAAGTCGGTCGGGTCCATCTGCCGAGCCAGGGACTCGATGTACTTCAAAATGGCCACCTTAACCTAAAGGCAAAAAACATTCCGTCACGTCTTTAAAAAGTTGGATCAGTCAGTACTAACCGATCAAATTCATCTTGCCTTGAACAGAATCAGTCCTCCTGATTTTACTTTACCTTCAGATTAGGTGTCTGCGTCTGATCGACAATGAACCTCATCAGAATGTTGAACTGTTGGTCAAATGGGAAGGACTCCCTGACAAAGTTAAAGAAATGAGAAATTAATTTTTTCCTGCTATTTCCATGACAAACTGTCACAGTTTTAATTTGTATAGAAATATTACTTTGAGGTTGTGAGGCTGTTGCTACTGGTTGTTGTACTCTCAAAGTTTACCAATACTGAGTGACAAAAGTACTATTCGGACGGGATTAGTTTTACATAGGGATGTGGACTAATGTCAGTTTACCACAGGGAGTCTGTAATATAAATGTCCGATTTGCACGGGACAAGAAATCTCCGTAATTCTACCAGAGATAGGAGTGGTAACTCGGTTTGCGCCCTGGCGTCACCGCCCTGTCGGCATGTGCATGCTACGTGGAGGATGTTGGTGAAACAGGGCATAAAGCATCAGCTGAAGGATAATATTTAATGATTAGCCCAATTTGAAATATTGCACATGATCAGGATTGTGTGTATACAACGGTTAGCGATATGGACTTATATTAGGCCTACCTAACACAACCAGAAGTCTCATGACTCTGAAAAGTGCTTTCTTCTCGACCTTTTTGATTGGTCTCCCACATAGGGCTATGTGATCATTAGAAGAATGTCCACTATCACAACTGCCGACAACACTGAATGCGTCTTCAAACACCTT
>JAPZEB010000005.1:29813770-29825570 GCA_029783705.1 Chaetodon striatus
ATATATATATATATATATATATATGTATATATGTGTGTATATATATATGTGTGTGTGTGTGTGTATATATGTATGTATATGTATATATATATATATGTATATGTATATATATGTGTGTGTGTGTGTATGTATGTATGTATGTATGTATATATGTGAATTTAACATGATATGAGACCAGATATCCTCTTAGATTTTCAATACTGTCATATTTTTGATAAATAACCATCAGTAAAGTGGATATACTAACTAAATGGGAAATATTACCACAGAAAATTCCGTTATTACACAACTAATATTACCTTTCTGTTAGGGCTGGCACAATATCATGATTATCATGGCCAAAAGAGTTGAAGATAACCATACTATCCCTATATCTATAAAAACATTTTAAAATTACATAAATAATGCTGTAAATTAGATTCATTTTTACCTTTATTGTGGTTTATTATCTGTTTATTGTTTATTTATTTTGGCTCTTTTTCTTCGGCAAATTACACTCAAAGAATGAGTGTGGGGAGGTGTAGAGAAAGTTTGTAACCATAATTATTCCAAACTGTACAAAAAGAGCCATTACACTTAAGGGATATTGAAAAGGCAACGAGATGGCATTGGATTAGTAAGACAAAGCAAAAACAGAAAGACGCAAAAATGACATAACATGCTCTGGATTGTTTACACAATGTTACCATTATTATTATGTGTCTATGTTATGGTTATCGGCAATACTGGTATATGACAACACTCACAATATCCTTAACAGAAACAAACTTTGAATATAAAATTACCATAGAGGGGCATCTAGGACTGGCATCTGTGACCTTCTCGACCAAAATGAATGTAAAGTTCAGAGGTTGTATTTACTTTCGGGTAATAAGTTTCGGCAGATATTGGCTTTAAAATTAAGCATCAGAATTGGCCAACATGCTTTTTTGTATTTTGCACAATGAATGACTTTTTTTTTTTTTTTCTCTTTTGCTTGCTCTTTGTGCACTCTGTCTATTCAGGTTTAGGTTTCAGAGTCCTCTGCTGAGTTTTGAAATAATGTGCCTTCTTTGCCCAAGGAGACAGATAGTTTGTCAGTGAAACTGTTCATAATGAGGCCTCTTGAGTGCCTGTGTCAGTACAACTGGAAAGCAGTGTTGTGCTTTATGTTGAAATTTGGCGATTTTTCTTTGGCTCGTTAAAAGACACCAACTAAATGTCAGCTTGGCTGAGCAACAAAGCCTGACAATGATCATATGAAAACTTACTCAGGATCTGTAACACTCTGGCTATGACGATACATGACTTGTTTTTTGGATCAAGTTAACAACCAAAATCTTGGGAGACACAGGGTAAATTGAACTTGTTAACATATTCGGAGGACGTCTTCTGTGTTACTAGATCCGTGGACTTTAAATATTTGGGGTAATATTAGGTCCTGCTATAACTGGTCCAGTCATATGGTCTGTTCTTTTCTGATGGGATGAGGATGTTCCTATTTGCTGTCCAACTGTGTGACTTCAACCGAATGTTACCTCTTTGCGTGTCAGCTTGTAGCCTGCTTGTGTCAGTGTGTCTGCCCAGTCTTTGCAGCTGTGAGAGGATCTTAAAGTGTAAAGAGTTCAAAGTTGCAGTGACGTTATAAACTGCTTGTGGGTCATATGTCCTTCAAGGTGCCCTAGTTTTTCCTTGTGTGGTGAATTCATATAGTCTTACTTTGCAATGTGAGTTGTTGTCTTTAGCGGAATTGTAGACCTGTGCTTTTGTACCAACAGGTGCTACACACACATTTAGATTTTGTTAGAAGAAATGCTGACTTCCGTCTGACTGCAGGCCACAACCATGCTGCCTCTTGTTAAATCTTTCCCCCTCTGTAATAGGGAGCCTTCTTTATTGGAGTGATGCTCTTGCCAGGAACTTGCCTTCAGTGTGGCTGGATAAAATCCAGCCAATAATAATACTAATCATCTCTTTGCTTTCTTTCTTGTATTTTTTTATCACTCAGTACTGTGTCTGTGTTGTAATGTATCACTGGTGAAATAAAACTTCCAGTCACTGTTCCACTCCTGTATTGTGCCAAACGATGGGTTGTCTTACAAAGACAACTTTAATCTTTTGCCTTTTTCACAAGTACACCCCTGTATCCTTTGCTTTATCTCTGTTCTTGGTCTCTCATGACTTTTAATTTCTCCGCAGGTGTTCAATGCAAAAACGGCTGAACTGATGAGTCACCACCAAGTAGAGATCAACCAGAGTTTCCCCAAGGAGGGGTGAGTTCATTGAACTTCATAATAGGGTTGGCTCTAATGAATAATTTTCATTATAAATCCATCTCACAATTATTTTTCAGTTAGCTTTTCCGAAGCCCCACCTGTTTTCGGTCCATGCTCCAATAACAGTAAGACACCCTTTCTGCAGTGTGCAATTTGGGGCTACAGCTGTTAAATGAAGGTCCGTCTCCAAAGCCGCTGTCTGCTATCCTTCCAGCTAAGTAGTCTCATATGCAGGAGTTAGGTTGAGTGACAAGGGTGCAATGCGGGCCATCTCAACAGAATATGACTACTGTAGCCTGGGAAATAGCAATATGGTGCACTGAATTTGATGAATTATGTATAAGTATGGATCCCACTACTTTTCTAGTCAAATCCCGCCCTACGAAATCCCTGAGAAAACAGACAGAAGTCCACAGCTTCACATCCAGGGGTGTGTGGACACTTGAGGAAAGCCAAAAGAGGGCCGTGGGCACAAACCCTGCTGCCATCTCTTCCTGCCTTTGGTTCTCTGGCAGAGGAGCAGAGCACAGCCTGGGTCAGAGGGTCTTGGTGAAGGCAAGAGGAGAGCCAGGGCAAGCAGAGCATGTTGGCGAACCAGAGGGAGTGCAGGAGTCTACACACCCCTGGATGTGGAGCCTCAAACATGTTCTGCAAATATATCGGTGTAATGTGTTTTTGAGGCTGCAGTGTTCATAAATTAGTACCTAATGAAGTATTGACGTCCACTTTCAGGTGGTGCTGTTGTGCAAGTTTAACGTGCTTTATGTGGGCGGAGTAAAAAGGTTGACTCTACACTATACAACTTTCTACAGTTAAGAGACTAACATTAGGTCAACACCATGGTCTGTATTCAGTAATAGATACAAAAAGTACTCTACTGATCCTAGAAGGGGAAAAGGAGATACATACCTGTGCAGGAGCAATGTTGACTGATAGTATTGTCATCCTACTTCTCCCTTTTTTGCTGAGATTGAAATCCTCAATTTGCATTAGTTTGATTTTTCAACACAGTTAACAGCATGAATATATCCATTCATAACATACTTGCTGTCTGCTTCTTAAGGCCATATGTCTCCTGACACCCAGAAACTATCTAATAAACACAGCAGCACCCGGCTAAGCAAAACTAGAGTCGCCATGTTTCTTTTTTGTCCGGCTTAGCAACAGTGACTAAGGGGGGCGGGACTTAGGATCTGTCAATTAATCATATGACTGTTACCATATCCCACAGACTCAGGTGACCTTATTAAATGTCTTGTTTTGTCTGATCCACAGTCCAAAACCCAAAGACATTCAGTTTATCATTATGTCTGACAAAGAAAGGCCTTTTATCGTCACATTTAAAAGAGCTAGAAACAGCACCTTTAGCATTTTTGTTTAAATGACAAAAACTGTTGTGCAATTATCAAAATAGTTGCCAGTTAATTGATGAATCAACAAGTTGTTGCAGCTGTACTTCACACGAACACAATAATCTTAGATGCTAAGCTTCTAACAAACTCTTAAAGCCATCAGAATCATGTTTTCCTGGTACAACTGGTTGTACAAAAAGTACATTTTGTGGATAGACCAGAGTCAGTGTTTTAGCTACTTGCTAAATATACTTTATACTGAAAACCTGTGAGAATGGCAGAAAACCAACAAACTTAAGTTACAAGGAAAAATGAAAACATGGTTTTAGATCCACACTGCGTTGAAGAAATGAGTTGCAGATTGTCACTACTGTGCCTTCCTTTTTCCCTTAACTTGACCTCCCTTGTTAAATGGTTTACTATGGTTACAATTTAACTGCATTTTAGATTAATCTCTTACTTTATTTGATGTTTGTAACATAAGTGAGTCTAAGGTCCAGCTCTTATTTTATTGTACACACAAAAGCTCATGGTTGATACGGACTCAGATTTAACTGTCTACTCCATCTAAAATGTAGTTGATGAACACCCTGTACAAAGTACTAGAAGCTGCATATTTGACACCACCTGTTAAAGTCCATGTGTCCATACACATTGTAGGTTGTGTAAAAAATAGACTTTGCTTGAAAGTAAGAAACCTTGAAATTCAGCAAATTTTACTCTCTGCTCTGTGTTTTTGCAACAGAAACACTAGCTGAATGTAAATCCTGCATATTCTTGCCTCAGTGCATGTATCCTGAAGCTACCAGTGATCAGTTGAGGTCATATTGCTGATTACATTGAAGATTACATCAGCCAGAGGAGCGGCTGTTTGCTTATACTAATTCTGAAAAAGACTTTGAACCATCAGAATAGTTTCTTATATATGGTGTAAACAAAAGACTTTTCACCCCATAACCCCAAATCCACTTAGACAGTATAGCCTTGTGATAGGTAGCGGGTAACAGCAGCCACCCACAACCCCACTGTATGTAGATGATTTTGTTGACATGTTTGTATCTCTCTAGACCAAGCGTCTTTGTACGCTTGTGTGGTTTTGTGTGTTTACATGCCTGCATTTGTGTTTCAATCAGCTGGGTGGAGGAGGACCCCAAAGAGATTATGCAGTCTGTGTATGAGTGCATGGAGAGGACCTGTGACAAACTCTGCCAGCTCAACATCGACATCTCCAACATAAAAGGTGGGACAGCTGTGGGTGGATATGTATTAACCACACCTACGCCTGCAGCTGAATGAGAAAACAAAAAACAGACTGTTAGCCACGCCTAACAGAGAGGGATGGGTGGAGGTCGGAGTTTTATTGACATTCACATTTTTGTTATTGTTTTGTCAGCGGTGGGGGTGACCAATCAGAGAGAGACCACCCTAGTTTGGGACAAGGTGACCGGAGAGCCACTCTACAATGCTATTGGTAGGTACATTATTCATCTGAATGAAGAAGTATCAGTGTCAAATATTCTTTAAATATAGATCATGTAATATTCAATAATTAAAATGAAGGCCCTTAAACCATACACTGTAAGTACTTAAATGGTAAAGGGAAGCTGTATAAAATAAAAAGGAATGAATTTAACAGAATTATATACAGACACGGACCAACTTTAGATATACTCCCTCAATTCAACCAGCGATTATATGTATTGTTGTTATATTGTTACATGTATTGTAAGATTCCCTTTGCTACAACTTCTTTGGTTACTTACATGTCACTGTCAGACTCAACACTCCCTGACTCTTCGCTGTAACATCTCTAATTGAGCAAAAGAGAAGATTATGTCATCTGGGAAACGACACAGCGCATGACTAGGTTGCATCAGCTCGCACTGTCCTACGTCATGTCTGTCCCTGCTCCACCACCCAACACCATGTGTTAGTGATTCAGTGTAGCAGCTGAGCGCATGCAGTCTCCGCCTACTCAAGGCCTGTGAGCTAACATTGCTAGTAAAGAGAGGGTTTCATTCATCCCCCTTCTAAGGCCCTTAGTTTCAGCTTGACAGGCTAGTTTATCTCCAAGCGAGGAATGCCTCTCAGTTGCTATTAGCATGGAATGTGAGGGATGTGTCGGGGGTGGGTTGTCAACCTTAGGGTGCACAGCAGTTCTTCAAGAGGCATAAATGCCCAGTAATCTTGTCTAAAGCCACTGTGTGTTAAAGTTATTAGTGATTATGAAATCTTTGAAATTACTCTGAAGGCACATGTTTTTAATTGTGGAGAGAGACAATCCCAGTGAGAATCAGTGCAATGTGTCTGTGACTCTCATTCTCAGTGTCTCCACTAGTTTAAGCAAACATGTCAGGCAAAAATGTCACACATCCTTTTTGAGTTTCACATCAGTGTGAAGAGAAATTGTATCAAATGTTGGATTTTATGAATACACTTCAAAAGCAGATCTGTCATGTGAAAGTGAGAGTAAAAATAGATGTTACAGAATTAGCTTCTGTAGTTTTAAAAAAAGAAAACTAAAGGGATCAGAAGACAAATAATTTGAAACAAATTAAATTCTGCTACATGAAAATAGGTTTACCTGTTTACCTGCCACCTGTGAGAAGAGGTTGCAGGTAGAAGTTTGTTTTGGTTTATGGGGTCATAAGCCAGAAACACTGGGGAATACTTCTTGAGAGGCAGTGTCTTTGGGAATGGATCAAAGTCCTACAGAAATTTCTGTCTAATCTAGATATTTTAGGTTTTTATTTGTAAGCTGTCCTCCTCTGCTTTGTCTGTAGTTTGGCTGGACCTGCGTACACAGTCAACAGTGGAGAGTCTCATCAACAAAGCTCCGGGCCAAAACAAGAACCACCTCAAGGTGAGAGACATGGACAACAGATCGTAAATGTAGAAGTACAAAATGTATGTATAGATGAATGGAATCCTTTGATTCTGAATTATTTAAGGTCTTGATTGTCACTTAGCTTAACTTTAGAAGAGAACACAACAGTGTGGGTGGATTTCCCTTGGATTTTCTGATATGTGTATCTTTATGGTGAGGTTTTTCTCATCTCAACCAGTAAGGGCAACTGTCCTTTTATACAAAACAAATACTCTGATCTGTATTTTTATTGTTACTCTCCAGCACAAGACAGGCCTTCCCATCAGTACCTACTTCAGTGCAGTGAAGCTGCGGTGGCTGCTGGATAATGTGGACAAAGTGCGAGAGGCAGTGCGGAGTGAGCGCGCCATGTTTGGCACAGTGGACTCCTGGATCATCTGGGTAAGAGCTGCTCAAAGCCTGCAACTGCGCACCAGCCCATGAAGCTGAGAATAAAGTGATGAAACACCTACTGTACTTTTCTCTTGAACTTACGTAGCTGCACTTAGCAGAGTGTATTTACGATAATCTGAAAAATTGTGTTTCCTGTGTGAGTCAAAGTGAGGTAGCACAGAAAACATGTTTTTCTTGACAAGGCAGAGGCTGTTTTAAAATCAAGTTATAGAGAACAAATTAAAGATTCTGTATGTAACTTTCAGGAAACACTTGAAATTAGTGAAACTGTTTGCTGGCTGCTCAAGGTTGCTCTCCATAGGCATGAGTGAGCACCCGGGCCTCAGCAAGTGACAGTGACATGACACAGATGAGAATGAGTGTTACTGACTGGTATCATGTTGATAGAATGCTGGAAAATAAATTACTGTCATATTTAGAGTAACATTACTATTTGAAACATTGGCCTCATGATACTAACCAGCTTGCCATTTCCAAATTACTTCATCAGCTGATGTTACGAATCTATCAACAGCAGATCCATTTTACGTAAAGTTAGCTAAGTTACAGCTAGCTGGCTAACATGAGCTTAGGTTATGGTTAGCTCATTGGCCGCCCCTGCTTTGCATCGCTCTTGGCTAACAGAGAGCAATTGTTTTAAACCTTTGCTTTGTACTGCTACATAATGTATTGTTTGCTAAATCAACACTGTTGTCATTATGCATATGTTTGTGTCATGAATCACGTTAGCTAGTAAAGTAATTTGGCAGTTAGCAAGCTAGCATACATATCCACTCAGATAGGCTTTGGTAACATTAAGGTTAGCAAGCAAGCTAAGGTTAGGCAGCCAGCTGTAACTAAACTATGCTGCATGGATCTGGTGTTGGCTGCCTCGTAACCTTAGCTGATAATGTAATTTGTAAAAGGCAAGCTAGTCAATTTATCAGCCAGATCAGCCCTGTAATCTGCAGAATAAGTTTAGGTTATCCACTCAAGACAGTACTTTGCTACATTAGCTAGCTAGCAACTAGTTTACATTATAAAGCAAGCTTATGTTAGCTAACATTAGTCGGCTAAAACAAGAATATCGTAATATATTTCATGAAAGTGTGTACTGTAGGCTATTTTCAGCATTGGGAAACACTGAATTTATGAAATGGGGCACTGGATCTGAAGAATTTACTGTCCATCAGACAAATGAAATCTCTCTACCTCACATTCACAGCTAGGACACTGCTTAACCAGGAAGAAAGTGGACGGCAGGTTCATAGACAGACCTTGAGGGTAGCAACAGATAGTTTGCTGATCTGGCAGGTAGTCAGGGCAGACTGAGATCAGAGTCAGATCCCTGGAGCTGGCTGAATTCAAGTTCCCACTAAGGTTAAGGTCCATCTCCAGAGCTTCCATCGCCTCCCAGTGGCAGATAGTTAGGGGTTGGGGTCTCTAGGCTTCCAGGCCGCCTGCAAAATGTATATAATTTAAACACAGTGTGTGTGCACACTGTTAGCGCTGTAGCAGAGCTGAAGAAAGACACAAAGTACTCAGTACCTGGAAAACTCATCCCGCATCATTTCACAGAAATCAGCCTAGAGGCTGTAGTAAGCAACCGGGAAAGGTGGGGAAATTATGTTGCAACTTGTTTACTTATTGACAACAAAAAAAACTATTAATCCATGTATAAAGTTGCGTTCAGGCTCTCTGAATGTATACATGATATTTTATTTACGACATTTGATGCATACTTAGTCTAGTGTTGTCTTTCCTCAGTGCTTGACGGGGGGAAAGAATGGAGGGGTCCACTGTACAGACGTTTCAAATGCTAGTCGCACCATGCTCTTCAACATTCACAGCATGGACTGGGATCCTGAACTCTGCAGGTAGACAAACACATGCAAGCACACACATCTGCACAGCAGACCTTTTGAGGAGCATAAACATACAGGCCTCAGGCACACACATATTGGGTTTTCACACAAAAGTACTGAATGTAAATGTAACTGTTTGTTTTCAAGAAAAACTACAGGACTTTTCAGCCTTTCAGCTTTAACTTGATGTTGATGCTGTATCCACCTTGAGACTTCCTTAAACTTTTTTTTTTTTTTTTTTTTCCCCTTACACTTCCTTACACTTGAGTCTATCCTTGACCCAATCCAATTCACATCACTGTTTCACTACAGACTGTGCTTAATGAAAACACACTCCCTTTACCCATCTGTTATATATGGTACATTATAAACCTGCATCATCATGTCTAATTTGCTGTTGTGTTGCTTCAAGGTACTTTGATGTCCCGATGGAAATCCTCCCCAAAGTCAGGAGCTCCTCTGAAATATACGGCTGGATGGTAGGCTCAGTTAACATTTTTAACCACAGTTTGTCTGTTCAGTTCAGTAATAGTGTTTGTGTTTTGAGATGAACCTGATATGACCTGACCCACATTTTCTTCAACTTGCTTAAGAACTGCAGGGTTGTAAATGTGTGTAAATTAAGGCTAAGTAAAATCATAAACTATTCTGGTGAAAGATATCATGAAATATTTGAATCTCTTTAGTGACCATAAAATGTGATAAGATACTGTGTGTAATATCACAACAGCAGATAATGTACTGATAGTGTTGGTAGTGACGTTGTGAAGGATTACCGGTTTAAATGCTATTGTCCTTTGGAATTTACTTTTGAATTTCTGATAAGTATTTCCATGTAAATAGGGTGAATAGAGAGGACGTTAAGTGTGTCACACTCACTAGTTTGGCCTATTCCTACACCTATTTCCTTCTTAAACAGAAAATACAAAGGTATAACAATCCAAGTTTTTCTCTTTCACAAACTAACACTAGTGTCTTGTTAACTCATTGTGACACACATCACATTTAAACTCGACTGAAGCAAAATTAAAAAAAACTGTCTTGTTATGTCAGGCTGCATTCACACCAAATCCAGTGTTGTGACAATTAGCTGCAGGGTTGTGCAGCAGTGTGGGATTGTCACTTTATAAGGGATACACAATATGGATTTTTTTCAGCTCATACCAATAATAACCTGCTCTCATGGATGATATGTAAATTTCACATTTTTATATTTTAAAAAGAGGTTTATATCAGAAAATATGGATGATTTAATATTCCATAGCTCTGACCTACCCATATCAAACTGACATCACTTTTGATAATGCAACAAAAACAAAGAACAGTTCTGACTCTTCAAATGTTCGTTTATGTTTTCTTGTATAGTACATTAAAACACTTCACAAACATGTTTTGGTTTTTATGGAACATTTTGCCTAAGAATTGAAATGAAATGCTTTGACATAATCTGTAAAAACAGACATGTCAATGTATTATACACAAGTAATTGAAACAAAAAGTTCAGTCCCAGTGCCTTCCCACAGACACTGAAAGACTACTGCTGCAGGTGGTGTGAGCTCTCGGCCGGGGACAGCTTAAGATCGTCCACCCACACACACATAGCCTGACAGAGCTGACCGTTAGTATCATATGGCTAGTGTTACCTAATGGTTATTAGTGGGTTTAAGGACAGAGTCGAGCCTTTTTGGTGTGAGTCTGTTGGGACTGCTTAAAGACTCTGTGTTGGATGTGACCCTCTGATGCTGCTCAGACTCCCTTCGTGTCATCTTTCTTTGGCAGTGTGAAAAACGTTCACATTGGCGATGACATGTTTGGATGCACTTGTGCCTCCTCTTCTGTTTATTGGCGGCTCACAAACCAACTTCAAAAGTGTGCCACCACCCACCATGTTGCGGTGTGTAGATGCTTCCCTTATTAAGTCAATGAAAACAATTTGGCATTGTATTATCATCACTATTTATTAGCCAACAGTTTATCAACAAAATAATACATAATCATAGAAATTTCCCATTATCGACTGATAATTAATCGGCCCAATGTATTTCGAGCATCCAACACTTTATGGCCCATTTGTGGGGAAGTGGAGGGTGGAGAGAAAGCCGATCTTCTCATCTCAGCAACTGAGGTTTTTTTTGTAAGTTTGTTTATATTAGCTTATGAAAGCATTAGAATTCCTTTTGATTGTCACTACTGTACTATATTTACTGCCACAAAAGGCACACATATCTGCCCACACAAACAAAGTGAGTATTCTCCTATGTAGGATAGTACACAGGAGTTGTTTATACATAGGCTACTTTATTTCTTTTACTTACTATAATATTTAACAACAAAGAGACTGTAATACTTGACCCTGTGGAGTACAGTCTGATACATGATTGGCCACCACACCATGATATCGAGTTGGGAGGAGTGGCGTTTTTGCCCTAACACTGGATTTATTGTGAATGCAGCTTTAGTCTTTCCATTGCTCTTAACAATCAGAGACTCAGGTCTGGTTGAAATAAACTTTTTTTTTTTTTTACTGAGTTAGATGTGAAAATATACTGATATACTGTGTATATACTGTCGATATGTGCAACCTATCAAAATGGGCTACTTTGGGGTTGTGGGCAAGTTAGAGGATTTTTTTTTTAAAATCATGACCCATGAAAAATGATATAAAGAATTTGTATTGATGATCTGATATCAGAAGGCAACAGGCACATATACTCCAGGTAGCTTTTTTTAAAAAAAGGGTGATACTGTATGTCCTCTAGTGCTAAGCACCAGCAAGCTTCATGTATAACTTGTGCATAAACCTTGCTTGTGTGAGGTTTTATCTCTGCTACACTTTGAGTCTAAACACATCAATGTTTGAGGATTCTGGATTTACGGGTCACTATCATGATTACCGGAGTTAAACAGAGTACAGGTTCAATAAAATTCCTTATTGAGATAAATGGCCTGATAAGATTCCATGTTGCTTTATCACACTGGCAGATGGTGTGACTGCATTGAATATACTCAGAGGCTGTACTGGTAAATGAGCCCACATCCCAGCCAGTTGAATTTGAAAACATATTGACT
>JAPZEB010000005.1:29825670-29836938 GCA_029783705.1 Chaetodon striatus
CAAGAAATAAAAAAAACTGAATAAAAAAAAAATTTCTGTTAACTTAGCCCCCCCCCCCCTCCCCACAGAGTCAGCTGCCACCACACATAGATTCTGGTTTTGTGGGAAATGCAGCATACACATTAGATCATAGACGGCATTTGATAAGCTTTTGCATCTAAAAAGATTTTAGTTGCTGGATGTGAGTAAGACCAAAATTCTAAAGATCATTTACTGGCATAGCCTTGCTAGTATACAGCTTGGGTCCATGTTTACTTCCTGTGAGCTGTCTTTAACATGCATGGCAAAACATTCCAAAAGGAAATACAAAGGGACTCATTACCCAGTTCTAAAATTAATGTTGTCCAGTTTGAATCGGTCTATAGTTGTCAGCAACAGTCGAGGAGATAACTGTGGCGATATGAAACCTATGAACTGAATACTCACTATAATGACTCTTTCTCACATTGGGTGCACTTCTAAAGTGAATTAAATAATGTATATTAGCTATTCCCCATTTCTGGGGGGCTCCCGGGGTTCCGTAGACACCAGTTTGAGACCTACTGGCCAATTTTACATGTTTGATTCCCTACAATATCCTGCTGCTTGATACAAACGTTTTCAGTGTAAACATACTGTAGTATTTACCCTTGCTGTGTGTTTTGTAACTCAGTTACACAACAGTTAGCATTATCCTATAGTTTATCCAAACTCTAAACACATGGGTGTGTTTCTGTCTTCTCACCAGAAATCCGGCTCTCTTGCAGGAGTTCCAATCTCTGGGGTAAGGACTTTTGCATGTTATGTAACTTTGTGAGAATAGTGACATCTGTCTATGCTCAGTGTTGTAGTTGTCATTGTGCTGTGGTGTTTGTTTCACGTGGCTTTCCTTCAGGCATTTGAGAGACAGCCCCTGGTACTTTACTCAGGCTAATATTAGCCCCTCACAGATCTATTGTGTCAATGCATTCGCCAGCCTGAAAGTGCAGTGCAAATGTCAAAGTAATATTTATTATTTAGTGTAGTACAACTTATTATAGTTATATTAACCATATTTTGATTTGTTTGAATCTTATTCTCATAGACTTTGTTGTATTTGTTGTTTATAGTTGCTGCTGTAATTTAATATGATCTCCAGTTATGTCTACAGTTAAAAATCTACTTAATTTTTCAACTGTAAAATGTCCCCTCAGTCCATATACTGGTTACACTGATTTTAATATGCTAATTTAAGGCATCCTTGAAAGAAATGTCTTATGTTTAAGAAGTCAATACAGCTGGTATACTGTTGCTAGTTTTAGGCTGTAGTTATAGATAAGAGCTTGATGTTGTCTGTTTTTTTTTTTTTGTGAGACACTGGGTGATTTTGGTGTGTGTGTTTGTGTGTGTCTGTGTGTGGGTGGGTGGGTCTATGTCTGCATACATGGACTGTCACGGCCCTCTAACTGTGACCATGTCTCTGTCAGTGTCTCGGTGACCAGTCGGCTGCCCTTGTTGGTCAGATGTGCTTCCAGGAAGGCCAGGCCAAAAACACGTAAGCCATCCAACATTTCCTGTACTTTACCCATTTGCGACAATTAGCGTGCTACAATAGTGTTTGTATGTAATTGTGCTTTCTGTGGTGGAATGGTTTTGTTTTTCATCATCCTTCCTTTTAGTGTTGAAACAAGATGCCAGCTGAGGTTCCAATATTGCATAACATTAAAGACAGTTAAAAACATTAAAACATGATCAGTGTTTACAACTATTATCTATGGAAAGCTTGATTCAAAAGTAGTTACATCATGGTATGTGCTAATTTGCATGCATGTTATAATATAACTATTTGCATATATACAGTTTTCAAAATGAAGTCAAGTTGAATTGAAGTGACTCAAACTACCTTTCATCATTATTTTCAAAGCACTATACAAAATGGGTTGCTACTTGTTACGTCATCACAAGCATTAACAGTTGAAATAGCATAAGTTAGCCAAAAGTAATGGATATCAGTTGAAACACTATGCTAAAAGTAATGATTAAATGTTAAAGTAGTTTAGCTAAAATAGCTAAAAGTTAAGGGTCAACAGTTAAAACATCGGACTGGGCTATTAACACAGTAGCAATTTTTCCGAAATCAGAAAACGTTCAAATTACATATTCCTTTGCGTCCACATTAAATTAATATATCCCAACAGATTTTAAAATTTTTGAACGATTATTTCCAAAGATATACTTACATATATGAGCGTCTTTCCATGCACCAGTAGCAGCTATGTTGCTTGTGTATGTTTAGACTGCCACAGTTCGCATAGCATCCATCCGTCCATTTTCTAACCGCTTAACCTCTTGAGGGTCATATCCCAGCTGACACTGGGCGAGAGGCAGGGTACCCCCTTCACAGGTCGCCAGACTATCGCAGGGCTGACACACTGAGACACACAACCATTCACACTCACGTTCACACCTACGGGCAATTTACCAATTAACCTATCCCCAATCCGCATGTCTTTGGACTGTGGGAGGAAGTCGGAGTATTCGGAGAGCATGCAAACTCTGCAATTAATTGATGAATTAATTAATTTAGAATAAATACAAAAGAAAAGGTGTTCCCCAGAGAAACAATCTGGATCAGTTATTGGTTGTTTGATACGCACAGTTACAACTCATACACATTTCTGACTGCTGATTGGTCAACTGAATGTGCTTTGGCCCTCTCCCGCTCACTGAATACAGTGTGTGATTTTAGACAGCAAGAGGCATGACGGCGTGACATGTAATACAACAGTGTTGGCCTTTAGTGTGACATATAACATAGGTGTCAGCAGGGCTTTCTAAACAATATCAATGGCATTAACATGGCAACATCCCTGATTTCATCTGCTCCGATGGTAAGTAGCTCCCGGACCTCATTGTTTTCCTAATTTGTAGCCATTTTCAGCAGCTGTTTTTTCTCTTTGAGTTAGCTGCTAACTACCCACCAACTACTTTTTAAATTTCCTGTGGTGGGTCACACACACCACAAATTATGACAACATCACACCCGTGCTGCCCATGATCCTGTCCTGCTTATGTAGACCTCGGCTGTTGCTACCTTTGATGCCTGCATTAAGGCGAGACAACTCTGCACCCACATTCTGAGTTTGTTCCTTTTATACAGAATGGCGACACGGCATAATGGCGTGAAATTCCCGCCTTAGAGAGGCAGTGTGAAAGGGGCTGGTCAGTCTGTAGAGCAACAGCCACATAATAGCTCATTCAGAATTGAGAGTCTCCATCAGTCAGACATAGAGTTACTTATGAGTGATGTTTTTTTCCTTTGAGTCTTGAAGAAAGTCATCAGTAACTCTCTCACAGGTTTCTAACCTGTCTTACTCTTTTTCCATTCTTCTTATTCAAAGGTATGGGACTGGTTGCTTCCTGCTCAGAAATACAGGGACCAAGGTAAGACATGGTGACCAAGAAAATAAGATATGGGACATTTTAAATTCCGATCATGCCCTCTGTTCTGTCGTGACTTAACACACTGTACAATGTTTGTTGTGTTAGCCTGTGATGTCAGACCACGGCCTGCTGACCACAGTTGCCTACAAACTGGGGAAAGATGAGCCTGCTTGCTATGCACTGGAGGTATGTGAAAGCTTTCATTAGTTTGTCTCATTTTAAACTCAGTTTTGTTCCTAAATCAGCCTCTGTATTGTCATAATCTCCTCCATGGTGTACCCTGGTTTGTCATTTGTGCTAGCCTGCTGCTTTGATGTGATTTGGGTCTGACGTTTTTCTCCTAGGGTTCAGTAGCCATCGCAGGAGCTGTGGTGCGGTGGCTGAAGGACAATATGGGCATCGTGCAGTCCTCTTCAGAGATCGGTACTTAAACTGTATTATCTTATTGTTGCAACTTAATTGCGTTTTGATTATATAATGTAGAAAATATTTGAGTTTGACTAACAACTCTTCCTCCTGTATTTTTCTTACTGTGTCATTTCAGAGAAGCTAGCAGCTGCTGCAGGCACGTCTTATGGCTGTTACTTTGTGCCGGCTTTCTCAGGGCTCTATGCCCCCTACTGGGAGCCCAGTGCAAGAGGGTGAGACAGTCAGCTACTCAAACACGTCTGAACTATCAACTGTAATTTGACCCTAAAATGAGTAGAAAAGGAGAAATCTAGGCCTTCTCGAACACACAAGGGTATTTTTGAAAACAGCGTTTTTCGTCCTCGTTCTAAAAAATTCCCATCCATACAAGCATGGTTAAAAAATCTGTGTCCAATTGAGAAAGCAAAAACACAACTGAAGCACTGTCAAGAGCATGCCAAACCAATGTCCGAAAACACAGCGACATTGGCAGCGGGGTCTGTGTTGTGGGACTGTTAGATTATGTAGCAGTGACCTCCATAGAGCATTGTGACCCCTCTGTTCCTCAGTGTAGTGGAAGACTTACTGCACATTTATGTGTAAACATGTACAGAAGTTCTGTTAGCAAGGTTAGAGCCAGCATGATTTTGGCTGTGTCTGCAGTTGTACTAAATGTTGCCTCATTTGTGAGGCCTCACAAAGAAGATAACGGTGCACACTTTGACATCACAAGCCAAAAACTTTTTCCCTGTCTACACATCAACACTAAAAATTGAGTTTTCTGGATATCTTTACCCTGAGGGAGTTAAAAAGGGTCTGTTTTCAGTGACCTACTATGCTGTCTGTGTGTGGACCAAAGGCCAAATGCATAAAAGGAGCTATGTTTAAAAAAACAACAACAAAACTAGGCCCCAATAATAATGTGATATTTTTATGTGATACTTCTAGAGAGTTTTTACTTTAGTAGATTATTTGTATAATTCTGCATTAATGACAACACTGTAGTTTGTGTATTGAATCTGTTCCCTCTGTTTGTTTTCCAGCATCATCTGCGGGCTCACTCAGTTCACCAACAGGAACCATTTGGCCTTTGCTGCTCTTGAGGCCGTCTGCTTTCAGACCAGAGAGGTGAGCAACTTCTGATAGTTTGTACAACCAACTGAGAAGCATGTAATCTCTTACAAGACCTAAAAACTGAAAATACCAAAGCACATGCTTTATACAAGCAATGGTTATGTTAAGTGTAGAGGACCCTGGTTAGGTTTTGTGTGAATGGTATTGGCTGAAATTGGTGTGTGTTTAAGTGAGCACATTGTGTGTATCAGATCCTTGATGCGATGAACCAGGACAGCGGCATCCCTCTGACACAGCTGCAGGTGGATGGAGGCATGACGTCCAATAGATTACTAATGCAGCTGCAGGCAGACATACTCTGCATTCCCGTAGGTAAGAGGACTCTCATAGCACAAGCATAATACATATAGTCATAAGAGGTGGAACGATCCATAATCGATGGAAATTGAAAACATCGATCGTTATCATCAGCTTTAGGATACACTTTTATTTTGAAATTCTATGTCACTGTTAAACAGCAGCAGGCAGATAATGACAAGGAGCCAAGAAAAAGAAAAAACCCTGGAATTAGCAGTGTGGAAATATTTTGGACTTCAGAGAAAATACATTCAACAGACAAAGCACATGCCATAAATAATGCCATTACAAGATAAAATAACCACAAAACATGACATAACATTACCCACCTGGCCAGGCATGTCACTTCACTTCCGCTGTGCTAATTCACAGTGTAAAACTGCTTAAGCTAATAATGTGAGACTAGCAAAAAACAACTGTTATGCCTATGAACCTCGGCAGTTATTATTGAGCTGAATTTAATACTATTGTGGGAGCGCTGGAAGCGTGAGAACTGCAAAGCATGAGGATTTTCAATGGGTTGCTGCCCGAGTCCTTTCGATGCCCATGTCAACAGACACAAATGTATACACAGACACACAAGCAGGCAGAGACAGAACTCTACATGTGATTAGAACAGAGCAGATGAGCAGAGTCACTTGCTGACTGGCACAGAAAAAGCGCTTCTGGTGTGAATGGCCCAGCACATGCTTTTGGGTGGCTGTGTGACAAGTGACATATCTGGGCGCTTCCGTGTCCAGTGTGAACATGGCATTAGGGATATTTTGACGTGATAAATGAAATGTTACGACACGTCAATTGGAGTTTGTCCAGCTGCATTAAAATGAGAATATTATTGGAACATTCATTGTCATCAGAGGTGTAAACAGCCTAGTAGGAATATTGTCTTTTTCGTAAGGAGGGCAAACCCAGCATATTTTGTGCATGTAAACGAGTCATTGTTAGAGCGGTGCAAAGCTGGACTGCTTTTAAGTAAAACATTTTAGCAGCATTATCGGCCTCACTGAAGTTGTTTTTCCTACTTCAAACAACAACTTTAACATTCAGAACAACCTGAGTAACCTGAACCAGGACTTTATGCCCTTTCTGTCCTTCTGACTTTTGTCCCATTTAAAAGAAAACACACTCACACACAAATGTTGACTTTGATGTACCAGAGTAGGGCAAGAGCACAAATTAACCAGTGTGTACATAACAGTGTACCCATGACGATTACACCATTAGAAACTGAATTAACATTACAATGTCCAACTTGATCCACACTTCTGGATACCAGGATACATCTGCTGCTTTCAACAATTTTCCAGTCTTAGATGATTATTCCACTGCCTAAGTGGAAGATTGTGTTACCTGCTAGGTAAAAATACATGCACCGAGGGATCAAGATCAAATACAATTTGAAGATTTTTCCTCTATGATTATCAGTCACATCAAAAAATTTGCATATCAGTGAGTCAAATGATTAAATTTCCCAGATTTACATTTTTAATTTTGAGGAAAAGGATCGCACCCTATTTTTGATTTTTGTCTTTCTCACGTTGGTCCAGTGCGACCCAACATGTCAGAGACCACAGCTCTGGGTGCAGCCATGGCGGCAGGAGCAGCAGAGGGGGTGGGCGTGTGGAGCCTGAGACCCAGTCATCTCCCTCACATCACATCTGAGAAATATGAACCTCAGATCAACTCTGACGGTAAGAAAAAAAGACCCAGAAGAAATGTGTGACGCACTTTTGAGCAACTTGAACCAGTTGTACTAGATTCACCCAGTTCTCAAAGAAGGTTCTCAGAAGGTTACACCTAATTTGCTGCCATCTAGTGGATGTAATGATCGTGACAGGATGCCTTTTGAAAAAGCTGGGAAAAAAATGCTCTGCATCACTTCTCCTGACCCATCTGTCTGACTGCCCTCTTCACAGAGAGTGAGTTCCGCTTTGCTCGTTGGAAGAAAGCTGTCCAGAGATCCATGAACTGGGAGACCACAGAGCCTTGCTGCAATACTAATGGTACACAACACATATTTGTCCCATCTGCCAGAAGTATAACTGAAGTAAGAAGCTGTATAAATCTGTGACAGCAGGGTTTTTGTAGCATCAGCTTTCCCTGAATCTTGAACTGTTGACAAGTGCGGGAGTCTGACTCAATTTGTCCATCTTGGATGCTCTCTTTCTGATTCACTGACAACAGGTTTAGGAAAGAAGATGAACGGTGCCCCCTGGGGGGTTCCTCTCACCCCTCCCCCCACCAGAGCAGACCCCTAAGGTCCGATATTTACTGCGTGCTGTGCATGCTGTGTGCTACATTGCTAACTTCTTTATGCTGTAATGGGGTTGACTGCGGCATGTTAACATTTTACACACTACTAACACAGTGTATAAAGGGTTGGGCCAATGCAGATTTTTCATATCCAGTGGAGATCCTGTTAGGTATGAAAATTATCTGAAAACAGCAGCTCGACCAGTTTCCATGGATGAATGTTTTTTTTTTTTAACCAGCTTTTAAAGGAGAGTGACCCACCTTAGCTGTTGAATGGTAAATAATTATGTGTTTAAAGAAATCAATTAAAACATTAATTGAACTTAATAAATGATGAAGACATTTTAAAAGTAGCTATACTTAGAGGAATCTCCATCAAATGATTCGTGGATGACATTGTAAAATGACTCCACTTTGTATTGGGCCAACCCTTGTGTTTATGTTGGGTGGATGCATGTTACTGTGTTTATACTGAACAAAATTTTAAATACAACATTTTGTTTTTGCTCCCACTTTTCACAGGTTTAAGTTAAATAAGACTTTTTACGAACTCAGTAGATATATTTCTCTGTGGGAAAAAAAATATGCTGATTAAACACACAGGTGTGCCTTGGCATGATCATAATAAAACGCCACTTTGAAACGTGCATTTTTGTCACACAACAAAGATGTATCAGGTTTTGAGGGAGTGTGCCATTGGCATGCTGACAGCAGGAATTTCCACCATTTGCCCATGAACTTAATGTTCATTTCACTACCATGAGCCATCTCCAATGTTGTTTCCTTGAATTTGGCAGTACATCTAACTGACCACACAACTGCACAGGTCGGATACAATAACTACCTGTTGTCAGGTCAAGACCCTGATGAGGATGATGAGTATGCAGATGAGCTCCCCCGAGACAGTTGCTGACAGTTTGCACAGAAATTGCAGAAATTTGTTGCACAAGTTGTCCAGGGGGCTGGTTTTAGAGGATCTTGCAGAAGATGCTGGATGTAGAGGTCCTGAACTTGTGTGGTTACATGTAATCTGTGGTTCTGAGGCTGGTTGGATGTACTGCCAAATTAAAGGAAACAACATTGGAGACATCTTTTGATAGTGAAATGAAAATTCAGTTTATGGGCAACAGCTTTGGTTGGTGGACATTCCTGCAGTCAGCATATCAATGGTACACTCCCTCAAAACTAGGGACATCTGTGTCATTGTGTTGTGTGATCAAACTGCACATTTTAGAGTGGCCTTTTTGTGACCATCTCCAAGGCACGCCTGTGCAATAATGATGCCGTTTAGTCAGCATCTTGATATGCCACACCTGTTAGGTGGATGGATTATCATGGAAGAGGACAAATGCTCACTAACACAGATTTGAACAAATTTCCAACCAAAAGTTGACAGAAATGTATGTAACTGAGCGCTAAAAAGAAGTCGCAGATGTTTAAGTTAAACTTATGTGAATGGGAGCAAAAACAAAAATGATATGTTTAAATTGTTGTTCAGTATATTTTTCTCCCCACATTTTCACTGCTGACTATGGGGGCTGTTGCTCTGCCATTGGCTGAGCTGAAGTTAAAGGTTAAAGACATATTTGAACTGGTGTTTTCTGGTACTGGTAGCAGAATGTAAAAGGTAGGAATGCACGATCATATCAGCGCGTCACTGATATCAGCCAATATTTGCTTTAAAATAAATCAGATTCGGCCAACATGCTTTTTCTTATTTTGTACAATGAACAAATTTTAGACAGCCAGATGCTAAGTGACAGAGCAACAGCCCCAGAAGGTTGGTGAAGGTTGGTGGAACTAACTTTGCCTCTAGACTTGATACTCAACCAGAAAACATCTGGCTGTCAGCCTCTCTGTATCATGGTCTCTCTGAGAATGACGTGTGTTCCCCTCACAGATCACCAGCTGTAGCTGTGGTACAAGACCTTCATGGGAACATGGAACCTACTATGGAACAAGACTAGAAGAGGAAATGTGCTCACCCTAAATAAAAGACTTGACTGCTGCGTGATGAGATATGCAGTCATTCTGAGGGACGTGCAGCCCTAGTAGTAATATGGCTGTGACATGACTAAAAACAGTTCACCAACCTCAAGTGCCAGCCAGAATGAAGACTGACACAACCTGTGGAGCTTTTTGAAGCAACTATGGAACCATTTTTGATGGATTTTTTTTCATCTTCCTTTCCTGAGAAGGGGAAGGTGTTCTTAAACCCTCCTTTTTTTTTTAAAAAAAAAAAGATGGATTTGCCTTAAACTTTAACAGTAAAGCATAGGAAAACTCAGGTATTTGTAGTCTGCAGGATACAGTCGCACTACTGTACCTCATCACTGTAACAAAAGGGGATACTGTAATGTTTTTTTTAACTGTTTGTTCTGTAACATCGATGTGTGTACTTTTTACTCCTCAACTCTGGATTGAATATGAGAAGTGGGACTAAGTCATTTCTTGAAAAGGGTTACTGGTCAGCTTACGTCCTGTTGAATTGGAGGTTGTTCTTGGAGCAGCTAAAGAGGAATGAGACATTTTGTCCTTGGAGTTACTTCAACTTTTTTGGATTGAGTGGGGAAAAATGCTAATATGTTTCAGGTTTCCTGTTGCATTCAGATCTGATGTCAGGCTTACACTTTGCAGGCTCTCAACAGCACTTTATATTTATCCTGTGTATGGAGAGGGTGATTTTGGGAGCAATGCAGTTTTTTTAAGTGGAATATAGTGTTTTTAACTAGATTGTTTGTTTTTAGGTAAGGAAATTCATCATGGCTCACGTCGGTGCTAACACTAAAGGGAAACCCCCGTACAATCCATTTAGTAAATCAAAGCAAAATTTTGATTTTTCATTTGTCAGTGGTATGTGAACACAAGCTTGAGAACAGTGCCATCATGCACATGCACTGATGAAGATCTTAAAGCTCACTTTAATTTAGAGTGAAGACACCACGATTGTTTTTCTTCATTTAGCTCATTTGTGTTAAAAGACTATTAAGTAGAAGGGAAAATGCTACATTTGCTCAGATTAGTCTGAAGTCTGTAAATCTGGCACAGATGTGGTTATTAAATGTCTTCCAATTGAGTTTTTTTTTTTTTTTTTTTTTGACTGCATGTATGTGCATGTCTTTGATATTCAAATTGTTATGAGTTTACAGATACCTAATACACCACTGTGCGCCTTGTTTCTGAGATTCAACCATTTTCTTATCATATCATACTGTTTAGTCTTTGGATATGTGGGACTAGTGCTTTTTCTTAAAATATAATAAAACATATAGAAAAATCAGTCCCATGTGCCCTGAGACTAAATATAGTACAAAATGAAAAACTAACTTTATAGCTTAACAGTTTGACTTATTTTTAAAAGTTCTGGAGATTTGTGCTTCAATAAGCCCAGAGAACACTTCCATCAAAAGAAAGCTAACTTCAGTTGTGGGCACAAAGTGGTTAAAGGGGCTGTATGCAAAATTCATAGTGTATGAGTTGTGTGTA
This sequence comes from Chaetodon striatus, assembly GCA_029783705.1. Taxonomy (NCBI): domain Eukaryota; kingdom Metazoa; phylum Chordata; class Actinopteri; order Chaetodontiformes; family Chaetodontidae; genus Chaetodon; species Chaetodon striatus. The sequence goes on from JAPZEB010000005.1 coordinate 29,836,651, forward strand.
CACAGTTCTTAACATATAGGGGACTGAGCCGGTGGCTAGCAGCTAATGGTGCGAACTACATAAACTCTAACAACAATGGTACTGACAGAGCTGACTGTGTTAACCAGGGGGTGACTGGATGATGGGCACTATGGCGCTTACCAGTATCAGTGGTAACTGCTGATTAGCTAGCCATCGCACATGCCTAACTGCTGATACTATTTTTCCACCAACATGGAACTGGTTCTGCTCCAATTGCTGTGCATAAATTTGAACCATTCAGAGCATTTCGACCAAAAGTAAATTGGT
>JAPZEB010000005.1:29837038-29851991 GCA_029783705.1 Chaetodon striatus
AGGGTTCCAAGAATCCTGAATGGTACAGTTTCAAGAACCAGAGCTCATTTGGTGGAAAAGGAGCAAGAAAAGCTCTTATTACAACACAGAGGACGCGTGACTTCATTCTCTGCTCAGGACACCATAAATCGACTATATCCTTACCCAATAGTGGTGTGCTGCTGTAATGCTCTGAATGTTGCATACAGAACCTTTAAAAGGGAACATTTGGTTAGTGTATATATTTCTGATAACTGTGATTTACTTTAAAAGGTGTGTTTAACTTTGTAATGTGTAGCTAATTATCCCTGATCCTATTTGTGTGCCTGCCAGTTGCTTTGTTTGACGACATGCATAGGAAGAGTCCTTCAGCTCTGCAGGACTGTATTGATGCTGTAATAATGTGATGTATAATAAACATTGTACATCAGCACCTTACATGGTTTCTATCAAGTGACTTCATTGTAGTTAGCATCAGCAAAGTTGATATATTTTAAGTCAATAAAGATTTAATCATCCAGTCAGTGAAATAAAGAAACGTTAGAAAAGTGAGTATTTTCGTTGAAGTCCACAGTGGCACACACAAGGAATGCAGCGGCCTCTTCAACACAACATTCACAATGTTGACATTTACAAAAATACTTATACACAACTCATAGGAGGACAGCTGGGCCTAACTGACATCACAGAGAGATGTGCCCTACACACTACACAGCACCCTGTTCAAAGCAGGAAGTTCATGTGATAAAAAGGGCAGTTCTTCAAACACATAGAGGAATCAGTCCAGGAGGAGTTTATTTGAAGGGGTTCAGCGGGAGAATTGCCTCCTGTCACCCTTTCCTTTGTTGACATGCTTAAAGATTCTGGCTTTTTGTGCATTTTTGGACTTCTGGTATCCAAAACCGCCTCCACCGCCTCGCTTCTGCAACTTTGCACCTTTACTGCTGTGGACGTCTGGAGAGGAGAGCTGAGTTAAGGAGAACTAACAGTTCTTTATCTTACATTTCAACATGCACTGAGGAATACAAATAATGACTAGACACACTTAACTTATCCAACAAACAATGTGCAGAGTTAAACATAACTGTAGAATCACAGCAAAGGATACTCAGATCAACATATGGAGGAACTTTAAAGCCAAAGGACAGCGCCACCATGGGGAGGTTGAGGGTGTTGACGCTGTAGATCTGTTTGAGCGAATGGGAGTCATAAGCCCTCACGTAGGACTTATAGGCCTCTTGGGCTGACTTGTGGAGATAATAGTTCTTCTCAATCAGCTTCTCCAGCTATGAACAAGAGACAGAATTTAGACTCAAGCAGTCAGCTGGTATTTATTTTTGATAACTAATGAAAACAACAACTAGCATTTAAAGGTGTGTTGAGGCTGCTAAGAAACAATCACTCAATCATCACATCGATTGAAGAGACAGTTCACCCAAACATCAAAAATGTTTCCTCTTACTTGTAGTGCCATTTAACAATATAAACTGTCCCAGTGTGGACTGCTGAGAGTTTGAGATATCAAAAAACAACAAACATCTACTGTTCACCATTAGCTAGCTCACCTAGCACCACTGAGCTAGCTAATGTTACTGCTCAGACGAGGAAAACACCATTAATGTTTCCATCTTGTGCTGTCATAAACACAAGCCTCTTGTCCATGTAACATTATTGTTGAGTTTTCAGAAAGAATGTTGAACATTTTTGGGGCTTTGAGCACCACAAGCTGAGTACCATGTCATTCAATTGCATTACAAGGAAGGCAGACATCTCCAACATTCAGCAACTCACACAAAAACAGTCTAGACTGATAAACAGCACTACATGTAAGAAAAAAATATGTTTTTAATCTGGGGTGAAATGTCCCTCTAAGAAGTGGATTCTTACCTGGGACTGGATATCTGAGACTTTACTCCAAGAAAAGTCAAACTCGCTCAGTGGGACCTGGACAATAAAAGGAGCAGTGTAAATAGAGGCCATTCCATTTAAGACATGACACATGTACATCTTGTTGGGGTCGATGTTGGCCAAGGCTGCAAACGTTTATCAAAATTGGCTGTATGGAATTAAGGAACAGTATATACAGTGACAGACAGTAGCCCCACAGTAGAGTTTGAGATTGTTACCTTGGCCTGTTTCAGGAAGCGGAGGAATCCCAGTTCCTCTGGTCGGAGGATGAGGAGCGCGTGGCCTCTGCCATTGATGCCTCTGGCTGTTCTGCCCACCCTGTGGATGTACTCCTGCAGACAGAAAGCTAAGCTTAACAGAAGTCCTAAGCTGTGACTCGACTTCACAAGTCTATTTCTCTCATTTCATAAATGTTAAAAATGAGAATTTTTTGTTGCAATTTGGAATTATAATTATTTTGTATTATGTAATAGCAGTGTGGATACCTTGGGGTCATCTGGGGGGTCGTACTGGACGATCCAGTCCACCTCAGGGATGTCCAGGCCTCGAGCTGCCACATCAGTACACAGCAGGATACCTGAGTCAGCGTTGCAGAACTGGAAGAAGGTGGTGGTACGTTTGGTCTGCTTCTGCTTACCCTGCAAACAGAAAGATGAGAACAAACCCTTTTTTTTTTTTTTTTTTTTTTACAACAGGTGGCTTTGTAGGTGAGACTGATGTATCTGAAACTGTGTTTGATGTAATGTAGCTTGAAGGTAGGTGACATGTCTTACATGGATGGCCATGACAGGCAGGTCAATGTAGTTGAGAAGTTCATAGTGAAATTTCACAGACATACAGGAGGAGAAAAAGACCATGAGCTTCTTCTTGCGGTTCTTCTTCAGGAAGGTGAAGAGCAGCAGGAAGCGCTTCTCTGATGGACACACCACATAACCCTGAAACACAACAGAGATCACTTTACATCACTTCAATGCGCTTGAAGGCCTGTCCACCTCCAGTATGACTATGATTGAACAGGAATGTAGCAGTACCTGCTCCAGGCCATCAACAGTGGCGTTGTCTTTGTTGTCATCCACGCCGACATAGAGGGGCTCTTTCTTCAGGGAGATGCGAGCCAAGTCCTCCACCTTACGGGTCTGAGTGGCTGAAAACAGCATTGTCTGTCTCTTCTCTGGAGCCAGAAACATTACAATGATTTAGGCTGGACTTATCAATTTTAACATTGGGTTGCATCACACACATGAGGAGAAACTTTACACATGATGTTCACTCTAATCTCAATCATGCACACACTATACGATTTGAAAATAATGGTGCTATTTAAAAAATCCCACACAAATGAAACAACTGTTTCCTGAAAGCAGCAGCCCTCGCTGTCAACTTAATATTTCTTTGCTGTGGTCATGTCTGCTACCTGACAGGAAATGTATACTGTTAGCTAACTGTTCGCTTGTTTATGGTCTATTTATGAAAACACATTAGTTCCACCCTCCTACTTGGTGCATGTCTACAAACTGTTTGAAAGTCCTGCCACTGTGAGGTGAACGGAAAAAATGTTAAATGATCTTGTTGGATAACCAATATTGTGTGTTGGACCACATATGGTATATTTTGAAAGACAGCTGCAGGGCCACAACTGGCCCCCGGGTCGGACTTTGGACATGCCTGTGGTAGACTGTCAATATACTGTATATGACTTAAACTGACACAAAGAATACAACAGAGCCTGTGAAAACAGTCTTATGGTGCTTTTTAGAGGAGTATTAGTCTGACAAAATAACCCTGATAAGACCAGCGTTATCTTTGCTTGGGTTTGAAGTCTATAAACAGACAGTCATTCTCACAAACCAGCGAGGTGTGAGGACATGAAAAACAGGCATTTAATGGGCAGAGATGGTCTAATAAAAGATGTTTTAAGTTGCATTATGGAAGAGATCCTGTGTTTTTGGAGCAATATATTGACTAAAACTAAACATATCTTTGCCTATGTTGTATCAATTTTGACCAGAATTTAAAAAATCATCATCACAGTCCCATAACTTTATACAAGTACAATACTAAACTGCTAAAAGTCCCCAGTAACCAAACTGTTCAAAAAAACCTATCAAAGAGGAGTGAGAGCACAACAACAACAGATACATACTTGGCAGCAGTTTGATGATCTGCTTCAGTTCCTCTTCGAAGCCCACCTCTAAGATACGGTCAGCCTCATCAATGATCAGACACTGGAGGTTCTTGAACATGAAGCCTGGGGTATTCTGTGGGCACAATAGTATCGCTTTTTAATATTCTTACCCAAGTATTAACAACTAGCAGGAGCATCAGGAACACTTAGCATTTACACTAGGAACACATCAGCAACATATATACGTTTATGTTTGATTGACGAGTCAATACCATCAATTCTAAAACACATGATGACTATTTATCAGTCCCTCCAGGATTTCACTGGCTGTTTTTGTGATTGTTGCAGCCTGAAATACCTGATTTCACTGCAGGTTTCCTAAAAAATTGTGATGCATGTGATATTTTTAGGTGTTTTCTTGCAATAAAATTGCAGGAACAAATGAAAATTGCAAAAAAAAAAGTTGTGATGCTGTCTCAGATTTGGAGCATACTATATTAAGCACTCAGTGTTTCCAACAGAATTAAAATCTACATGTGAAGGTGGGAGAGGGGTGGATGGGAGGCGGTTGGCAAAAACGGATCGCTGACAATCAGCTGTTGCTGCCATCTGAAGCAGCGCTAAAGGACTGTCTCCATTAGTTGCTTTCCTCCTGCTCTCTCTGCCTGGTTAGCACCAGCATCTTTGGGTCAGGACCCTGCTCACCTGCAAGTGGTCCAGTAGACGGCCAGGTGTAGCCACCAGGATGTTAACACCGTTGGCCAGTCTTTGGGCCTCAGCTGAGCGGTTGCTGCCCCCCATGATCAGACCAAAGGTGTGCACATGGTGCGTCATCAGCTCCTTCAGCACACCGTACGTCTGCATTGCCAACTCACGCGTGGGTGAAAGGATCACTACGCCAGTACCTGAGAGGAAGAGGAGGACATAAAAGGCATCTTCTCAACTAACATGATACAGTTTGATATGGTAGGTAAAAGCAAGGAGCTTCCCTCTCCCTCAGCAGCCCCGTAAGTGCTGAAGCCAGAAAACACTAAGGAGACAGAATACATTAACAGGGGTCTTACCATTCCTGGGCATGAACTTGAGTTTGTAAATGAGCTCTATAGACGGGATGAGGAAGGCCAAGGTTTTACCACTTCCTGTCTTGGCAGCAGCCAGAACGTCCCTACAGAGAGGCAAACAGACACACTGTTTAACTATCAACAAAGCCACACTGTGATTCTAGTATAAATGTTGTATTTTTTCCTTAAAATAACTGACCTCTAAAGGGCACAGCTCAGGAGAATGTGAGCCTTACCTTCCTTCCAGCAGGGGACGAATACTTTTGTGCTGGATCTCTGTCATGTGTTCGAAGCCCATCTCCTTTACTCCTTTCAGCGTGCTCTCACTCACCAGCTCAGCAAGAGAGGCAAAGGATGTGTCCTCAAATGCTCCTGAAATACCAGTCAACAGTTCATGAGTGGAATGCTTTCCTTACAGCATACTCCATTTAAAAAAAGGCAGCATGTAGAGAAAGAGAAGGCAACATAATCAGCCATAACTAGTCAAATCCAGTGTGTCCTTGCAGTTACTCCTGTCAGGAGAATCACTGGTGACTTCTCCCAGAGACAACCACAAGAGTCTCTGTATGCCTTGGCTGACACCCATTTCATGATGGAAACACTGAAAGGGCAACACATAAAGGCAACACAGCTATATTTTGTTTTACACCTCTGGTAGATGTGTGAAGATAAGAAAAAACTGGACAAAAATGAAATTTGGTTATTCTGTCTAAAAAAAAAACACACAGGTTTGAACTACCTGAATATGAAAACATATCTTTTAAAAGAGCTGCATACATAAATGAGGATATCACACGGTGGCTGTGTGATATCCTCGTGTGATACGGTATTTAGTACCTGGTGAGTAGAGGGAACATTGCTGGAGAACAGAGCTGAGGTCAAACAAAAATGAGTAGTGTTTTTTTAAAACTTATTTTGCAGTTAAAATATTGTCTTATCTCTATGGTTTGATTAATGAGCATCATTAGAACAAAGGACAAGTGTAACCAAGCCTGTATCCACTATCCATTCTCCCATCAATCTAATCATTTACTACACAAATTTGGATTCAGCTGCCTATTTTCAGAGTTTGACAGAATTAAAAATGCCTAGATGTCAGTAGGGGCAAGGAAAAAAAAAAAAAAAAAAAAAACCCACACAGCAGGCTGATGCCCACACATAGATTAGACATTTCACAGGTAACATTTAAATGAATACTTTTAGGTTGAGATGTGCAGCTGTAAAGTCATTCTAGAACTGACTTCCCTAGATGTGCCATCTATTAGCACAGCAGTTATAATCACTGAGGATGAGCACTTTGTCTGCCAGATCTTGTGAGCTCTTGCTGTTTCAGGTGAACATAATAAAGAATAAAAAAAAAGAAAAAAAAAAAAAAAACAGATGAGAGTTAAAGGGACACTGCACCCAATTACATATTTTCTTCTCTATGTTATTTTGGTGTGAGTTATGGGCTGTAGAGTTGTCTGCCTTCTCTCAAACAAATTGAACTAGATGGCACTCAGCTTGTCGTCATCAAAGCGCAAAAAAATACATCTGAAAAACTCAACATTAAAGTCTCTTTCCAGAAGTCATGACCTGGTTACTCAAGATAATCCAAAGATGTTGTCGTGTGCAGTTTCATGTTGGCACTATTTTCTCTTTACCAAACTACACCCACTAACCTAAAAAGGAAAGGAAACATGCATCTGCTCATGGACAAGAGAAGAGTCCTAAAACCAGGAAATGAGTTAGCATTTGGGCACTGCTGGTTCCCTCGCCTTGAGGTCAGTGGGTTATTTTGAATTAATTTTTGTGGTCAGATGCCTGAAAGGAGGTCTGCGGTCAGCACAAGCTTAGGTGAACTTCACGTTTTGTTCTACAATATAAAATATGTCTGTAAACACCGTACTTGTGAATTTTTAAGCTTTTATGTGTCTTGAAAAAGTTGCAAGTTGCAAACAAGTGGCTAAACTAGACTACAGAACGTCATCATGCTAAATACAGCTTTACAGCTTCACTGTGGTAAGGATGTTAAGTCATGCAACCATTCATGGAATCCCATTGGCTTTCACATCAGCTTACAGAGGAAAACATCATCACTGCAGCACTTTATGGCGTCCGCCTCAGCTGAGCTGTAACATTACCTAGCTCAGTGGTACTACGTGAGCTTGTAATAGATGCATGCTTTGTTCTACATGATCGTACAGTTGGTGGGAGTAGTTTAGTACAGAGAAAAAAAGTTCCAACACGAAACTGCTCACAACAAGGTCTGTGGATTATCTTGAGTAACCAGGTCATGCTTTCTGGAAAGAGACATTGCTGTTGATTTGTTTAAATGTATACTTTTGGTGCTTTGAGCACCACAGGCTGAGTTCCATTTAGTTCCGTAATGTTGGAGGCTGATTTTCCAACACTTGTCAACTAAAACCAAAACAATCTAGATTGATAAACAGCAATACAGTTAAGAGGGAAAACATATGCTTTCAATTTTTTTGTAAGAACAATCCGTTTAAGAACCATTATCATTTTGTATTTTTAGTTAAAAGCGGGCAAAACATGATTTGTTCAGTCTTGATTTTGATCAGTTTAATTGATCAGAGGTTAAATAATGTATATCAAATGTAATGTATATAAAAAATATTACAATGTTATAATAATTATTAAATATGATGACATAAAGATCAGTCCTCTCAGAGGCACAGGTAATTGTTTGGCCAGGGGCAACAAACTAACCAGATGGCCCTGCCTGTGGCATTCTGTGTATCAGTTAGTTCATAGCTATTTTGACTGAAGAAATCTTTGTTCACAATAAGCACCATGTGTGCAAAATACCAACTAAAACAATTAAGGTCTCAAAACACAGATCACCTCTATAAAATGGGATGACAGTGTAAAATATGTAGTTGTACAAATGCCCTAACAATTTTTTTCCAATTAATCAAATAACCAAAGACTAACTGACATGCAGTGAGCTCTAAACATTTGGGGCCCCTAGAGGTCTGGGGCCCTACAGGCCATTGACCTGCTTGGCCCAATTGGTAATCCACCTTTTATTGTATGTAATTATGGTGCTGATGGATCTAAACTTGAAAAAGAAACAGTTCCACCAAGCTGCTCAATTATGGGGCTGCCACAATTAAATAAATCCACAGGGGAAACAATATCAACATGCACACTATAATCAAGAAACCACAGCACATTGTTAGCATAATACAATTGTCCTGAGCTAATCACAATCAGAGAATAAACAGTGATATATATAATTGCAACTAGATGTGGGAAAATATTTTTCCATGACCCACAGTCTTGTATTACCTCATCACAACACGGTTGGTTATCAGACTCAGACTTTATATCCTCGTTTTCAAAATTATCCAAATTAGTCCAACTCTGACTCCTCTTCGTCTTGTCTTTTCATTTATTCACCTTCGTCTCGTCTTTTCACCTTAACCTGTTTCCTTCTTCTGCACTGCATGGTCTCTTATTGCTTTAAACCAGGATTTATAACCTCAGACTCAAGGTTCGAGTTCAGCATGTATCCATCCCTATGTGCCCTCCAGGCCTGTCATCTCACTCCCACAGTCAATATTCCTCAGTCTGTGTATTCTAACCTGTGGATTCTGACCTTCGACAGATGCCCACTGGGACATCCTGGCTCCTAAAATAAACCACGGTGTCCTTTTGCACTCTGATTTCTCACAGAACTCACTGTGCACAGTGCACGGATGTACATTTACAGTAATCATTTCTCACCACAAACGACTTACACTAACAGAAACCCTCGTGCTTGTTCCCAGCTAATGGCATACTGTGCACTCAAATGAACCAAAATGAGCTAACACGCCTTAAGCACTAAAACGAACCAGAACCAGGGAGTGTTTATCTGACTGAAAAGTAACATTGTGACTCATTTCCCCTCAAAACAAGTAAAAAAGGTTAATGAGATCTACGAACGAAATAACCTTTTTTTCACTCTGATTAAACAATATACATCTTCTGTCAAAATAACCAAAAACAAGGGACTAATAAAATTGCATTTGCACTGCAATTAACCAAAACAAGGGAATGATGCGTATCTTGTGTACCTCCAGTAAATTAATCACACCGAGGGCCCCGATTTGTATCATCTGCGCTTGAATTAACCTAAACAAGAGACTTGATGTGTATCTTGTGCAAATGAATTAACTAAAGCCAGAAAATGATGTGTATCTTGTGGACGGAAATTAACCTAACAAGGGGATGATGTGTATCTTTAACACCTGAATTAATAAAGAGAATGAATTGACATAATTGGGTTGCAGACTTAAAAATGAAACATTAAATGTCATGTATGTTTGAATTAACAATAACAAGGGAAATGTATAGGTACTATTACTAAATATGCCACATGGAATCCAAAAGACACTCATTGTACCTCTAAGATAAGAAATTTAGTGTGCAAAGTCATGAATTAAAACCAGGAAAGACCTCCACAAAAAGGAAGTTTTAAAGTTAAAAGTTGACGACAAAATCCTGGAGCTGAGAAAAACCCTGGTTCTTCAATCTTGTCATGTTTATTTTTGCCCAAATATTAAATGATATATAGAATAAAGTGATTTTGATTAAATATCACCATTTTATTTATTTTTCTTATTTAATCATTTATTTATTATTTATTTATTTTTTGTTCTGATGGAAGCGTTCATTTCACAGGATGCGTTCAAGGACATTTGAAATTCCAATGATAATTTCTTATTTTAGTTTCCGGCTATGAAAATGTGTGTAATTTTAGCAATTTTAAAGAAAACATTACTTCACTTACTGTGATTTTCAATACCGTCAAAACAGATGCTATTTTATTGACCACATACTGGAGAGGCTGTAATGAGGATGTTTTGCATGTGGTGCACATCAGGTGTCATTGGAGGTCAGTCTGGTGCAACAGGCAGTTAAGCTGACTGTGAGTGGTGGGGATAACGTAACAGGACCAACATCCAACTCTGTGAATTTAGGGTTTATTTCAACCACACTAGATGTAGTGATTGTTGGAACAGTGGATTAACTAATTAAACAACTAAAAAGACTAACCAAGACAGTTTGAGTTTTATTTTGTTCCTGTGGAATTTAAAGCGTAAGTTAAGATGAGTTAACAAGGCAATTGAGGCAATTAAGGCAGTCTTAGTTAGATGTTAGAGACAACATGAATTCAGAAGTTGTACGGTTGTGTGTTTAATGAGATAAACAAGTGTAAGCATATTACCTCACCTGACATTTTCTGAGTTTATTTTGTTTATTTATTAGACTGAAAATGTCAAGAAACCTTGCGGAACACAGCAAAGTCACCAGTCTGCTGGGGGGGCATCACACACAAGTACTGTCATAAACTGTCATAAATTGTACACCCTGGTCAGTTACTCCAGAAAATCACAATCTTGGGATCGCAATTATCAGGGGCGACTAGTCATTATGGGCTGTGCCCCACCTGGTGTCACCAGAAAGGACTGCAGGCAAAGTATGTTATTCATTCTTTAAGATTATCTGCAATATTTTATTGTCTGTGAATATAGCTTCCTCCTAAATTGCATATATTTTGTGTGTCAGGATTTTAGTTCATGGTTATTGGTCTCCATCTTGCTGCTACAGACTGTGTTCTCCTGATCCACACCTATGGTTGCATGAATGGGGCTAAAACCTTTCTCACAATGCGATGTGTATTGCATGTGGCAAAATGTAAGTACGCATGCTCAGGGTGTTGGTTATATCCATTGAGATCACGCGATTCTGATGACAAGTGGGGCTTCCAGCTCGAAGCCCCACTGTACAGCGCCAATGTAGGCACTGCTTGACAGAAACAGAGCGAGTCATGACAAATGCCAGCTTATGCGCCGCTAGACCTAACAGTTAAAAATCAAAATAAATGAGGTAGATTATTTACTGGAGCACAAGTTTGAAACTCTTACTTTAGAAGAGAAACGGGAGGTAAAACGCTTGGGTGCACACCAGCCTCGGGATATTGTGCTCACTCAAACTGCTGGGAAAAGTAGCCGTGGGTTTAACGTGGAGTGGTTTACTAGGAGGAAGTGGCTAACGGCTAGCAAACAAAAAGCTTTGGTGAGGGAAAGCATATTTTGTTGTCCTGCTTTTATGGTCCTGGTCCATGCATCAGTATTATTGCTATGCTGGACTGACTGACAAAGATGGTAACGGCAGTGTGTCCTGAGCTTAAGGACAAGGTTGTTGTGATAAAGTTGCTGTCGCTAAAAAGTTGTGCACGTGCTTTACTGTGGCATTCAGTGGTGTTGAACTCTGCTGTTTGTATGGCCGTGAAGGCTCTGAGCTTGGTTGTATCGCCAAAATATTACATTCTTAGCCTTACAGGCTTGTGACAGTAATCTAACTTGTGTAATGTCTCTTTCTCTTACTCACTGGCTTGCACGCACGCACGCCACACACACGCACACTCTGTCTGCCCCCCCTGACTCACTAGACCTGAACATAAAATCTTGCCCCACCAAGTATTTATATATAGAAATGCCACTGGTTGTATGTAAAAGTGCATTGAGGTTACTTTGAATGAAATGTGCTATATGAATAAAATTTCATTTGATTTGATTTGATTAATCTCACACATATACACATAGGTAATACTGAAGTCACCCCAACTCCCCTAGACTTAAACCCTCTGTCCAAATGGGGCTTCAGGCCCCTTTTTAGTTAATATACACCGATCAGCCACGATATTACATCCACTGGCAGATGGAGTGAATAACATTGATCATCTTGTTCCAACGAATGTTCTGCTGGGAAACCTTTGGTCATGACATTCATGTAGATGCCACTTGACATGCTTCACCCAAACACTGTTGCAGACCAAGTATCCCCCCTCATGGCAACGGCACTCCCTGTTGGCAGTGGCCCTCCAGCAGGACAATGCACCATGCCATACCATAAAAACTGCCCAGGAATGACAAGAGGAATGCGACAGAGCTCAAGGCGTCAACCTAGCCTCCAAATTTCTGATTGAGCATCTGTGAGATATGCTGGTATCCCACCTCACAACAGGACTTAAATGAACCCCCACCAATGCCCTAAATGATATCGTAATATCCCAGGGTATTTTTGCAATAACAATATTCTTGACAATATGACAAATTAGTAAAAAATAATAATATTGCATTAAATAAGTGATAGTTTTACATGTCAACCTAACAGTTTGCCTTCAAATATCCAGTAAGAACTAAACAAAAATTATCTCTCATTTCTTTACTTTGTAAACAACAACAGTAATTCAGAGTGAGATTCATAATCTGTATACAATATTAATAGTATGACAAAAGTTAATCTACCACAAATTACACATTTACACAAAATACAAATACAAAAATTGTACCCTGGGATTAGTATATATAAATCAACAGGTGATTTCCTTCTTCTTTTGCAAAATCCACCTGGACCTGTATGCTCTGCCATTTCTCCTCTAATGATCAAGCTGTAACCTGTGACAGGCTGTTATGCCACCATTAACTATCGCACATTCACATATATGTAGGTTTTTGTCGAGCCGCAAGCGTAACGTAGGTTTGCATTTCAAAAGGTTTATGACAAATTCACTTGACCACACTGACTCCCGCGTGCGCACGGCAAGAGAGGAGAGGGAGAGAGGCTGCGCTGCTGCCGGCAGAGTCTCTAAATGAGTTCCCTTTGCACGGACCCCTTTGCACCTCACGGGCAACCAGGCCTAACACCACCGCAGTTTATTCCACACGACTGAAGCTGATCTTTTTTGGTGTACGTCTGAAATATTAGACAATGCACTGTCACTGTAGAACTGTAGGAAAGGGAGACCTCTACCTAATTCTACCCATCACTACAACTACAGTCCATTTCAAAGCACGAGCTGAATGTATAAATAAAGCAACCTGTTTTGGAGGTTCCAGAGTTTTCATCAAGGTTTCCATGTATGATGGCAGCACTTTATGGTGTAGATGCAGCAACATCCGGAGGGTGTGTCTGTGGACATTCTCTTTACTGCAAAATATTCAGACACAAACAAAATCTGTCAAGAGACATGGCAGACAAGTTTGAGTCTAGTGCAATAAGAATAACGTGGAAGGGTCCTGGGGAGTGGTGATGCCATTTAACACCAGCGTGCAACAAATCTGCTCGGCATGATCAATGATATATGTGCACAGATTTGTGTGTACATCTTTTAGCAAGTGAACCCTCGTGTCTGTCTCAGTCCACTTTAAGTCCACAGTCCACTGTTTATACTGATAATGTGCTGAAACTATGTGGAACTTTATTAACTAGAAGACGCTGACTATAGGCATGCAGTGATGTCATAGGCTTTGCTGGAATCAACCCACCTGGAAGAAGAAGTAAGAAGGAAGCCATCAAAGACAACAGAACAAAATTCTTCTGATCCAAACTCATCAGAGAGGAGGGTGAGGTGTCCAGTCAGCAGGTGCAGGAAGATGTCACTGAAGGCCATGTCATTGTAGGTCTCCACTGTGGGGGAGTAGCAGAGATCCAACTCTTACTTTGACAAGTCATAAAGTTCCTACTGTAAATGGACAGCTTTGACTGGATTCTCTTTACTAATGACCCTGCTAGTGCAATTTACTGCCCACACAATGATTTAAACTGCCGACCCATCCAGTGTCAGTGCCTTTCTCTGACAATTACACAACAAGTTAAATATCAATTTTTAAATTCCCCTTTAGCAAAAACCAAACAAACAGCAATTTAACTAGGAACCTGGAACAAACATAAAAATAAAATAAGAAAAAACTGGAATTATCGCCCAGCGGTTGTATGCCTCAATGCACCAGTCAAGTTTCTCTTACACTTTACATCCATGTCTGTGAAAACACAGATGCGTAGAGTCACCAGTTCAGTATCTGACCTAATATTTCCCCTTCTGTTCCTGAATTATGACGCTGAATAATGGCAAGAACAGTGTTTTATGCAGAACATTATGATGTCACAGTGAAGCTGACCTTTGGGATATAAAACGTCAGCACTTAATTATTTTATGATATTAGACATTCGTGTGAAGTTTTGTCATAATTAGCATATGGATTTGTGAGTTACAGTCAAAAACATATTTTGTGAGGTCACACTACCCTTGACCTTTGACCACCAAATTCTAATCAGTTTATTCTGTAGTCAAGATGGATGCTTGTGTCAAATTTAAAGAAATTGTTCTTCAAATATCACATTCACAAAAACGAGACAGACAAGGTCATAGTGACCTTGACCTTTGACCACCAAAATAAGATCACTTCATCACTGAGTCCAAGTCAACCTTTTTGAGACATCGTGTTCACAAGAATGAGACAGACAAGGTCAAAGCGACCTTGACCTTTGATCTGTGACCACCAACAACTAATCAGTTTATCGTTAAGTCCAAGTGGATGTTGGTGCCAAATTTGAAGAAATTCCCTTTGAGTGTTCTGGGATGTATGTGTGAACAACCTGAAAACACAATGCCTAAAGCCTAGGGTATCGCCAGTGTGAAAGCATTTAAAAAACAAACAAACAAACAAACAAATGTAAAAAAAAAAAAAATTGGTTAAAAAAATTAAATGTCAAACGTGTTTTTACATTTTGGGTTAGGGTTGCAACCTTCTCCATGTAATATTACCTTGTCATGGTAAAAAGGCATGTGTACTTCTAAGACCCTGAGATATTATTATTTCAGGGTATTTTTGTGGTAACAATATTCTTGACAATATGACAAATGAGTAAAAAAAAAAAAGAGTACAGTTGGAACAGAAATAAATATGAAAACAAAACAAAGCAATAGCAAATATATATGGACATGCATATACATATACACATACACATGAACATACGTAGACACCACATACATTCACATGTATATACTCATACACACACATATACACATACAGTACAGTTA
>JAPZEB010000005.1:29863953-29877363 GCA_029783705.1 Chaetodon striatus
CCCTCCCCGATTTTGTTTTTATACTGCCAGTGTGGAAAGAAGAGGGATTGGGCTTTCCTGCACATTTGCTCAATTCCTGTGTAAAAGTGGCTATTGTCATCGCCAAACCAGCCAAACTCTATTTAAATAAATAATAATTTTATCATCGTAAAACACACCCCATTCAAAGTCCGTAAAAACAAATTGAACTTTACAAAAGCCTCTTTGGTTCATCTTTCCATCGTTCCAGCAATCACCAACTCTGGTTTGATTGAAATAATACCTTATTTACCCAATTATTAGATTTGAAAATGTGCTGACTCTATACACTAAATTTATTTAGGTCAAACAAAAAAGGATCTTACTCTTTAACACAAGTTTTGCCTCTGTAAGGATCCTTTCCATAATGTTTATAATAACAATCTGAGCATGCCAGTGGAAAAAAGAAGCACTTTTAGTGGACATACGTGGAGGATGTGTAATTGTCCCCAAGTGATTACATCACAGCCTGTTTTGCTGCTGCCAGTTGCAGCCCTCTCGCTCGATACTGGGCCAGTTTAAAAACTGTTTTTTACATTAGACAGTTAGACACAACGTGTGGGAAAACAGGGTCCATGTTTAAAAACACTACTTACCCTCTCGAAGTCTTAAAATGGCTTTAATTCAATTTTATAGAAATTAGGCCTTAAGAGTCATGAAATTGTCTTAAATTTCAATTTGTGAGGTCTTAATTGCCGCAAATGTTTCATCTTATTTAGTTTTTAGCACTTACCTGTTGGCCATAGACACCCTGCACATGAGTTTACGCTATTAGGAGTTATCCAGCTCTCTTAATCCCCCCCCCCAAATCATAATCTGTGACAGTACTATGTCTTAATCTCATGTTTCTGCTTCCTTTTCTTTATTGTTCTACACAAATGTCTACAAATACAAATACACCATTGTCAGATTTTTATTCAGGAATAAGGGCCTTTTCATAGGTGTCCAGGACAGGAAATGCAAGAGGTTTCGTTAAACTTGGTACATGGAACAGACCAAAGACACATTTACGACAGTTGTTAATTGGTATAATTCACATTAAGCCTATTTGAGACCAAAGGTTGCTCAAGTCATTTCTTTTAAAGACTGATGATGTGGCCCTTTATGGTTTCCTATTTCATTAAGTTGAATTCAAAGGAGCCACTATTATGACCAGGATGTGGCCTATTATGCCCGCAGTGCTTTGGCAGTCGTCAGCAGTGTCCTCTATCAGTCCCCTGGGCCCTGTGGGCAGGAAGTATGGGAGTCCTGTCTGGGCCTAAGTCAGTCGGGACTACATCTGGTTAGCATGTGCCCCACAAAATACCATTTGTATAGAGCAGAGACACAGAGAAGGCTGTAAAGTCTAAAGTCTTTGATGCAGAGGCTGAAGGTGTTTAAACTGAATGTTATATGAGCATGGTAGTGGAAATGTTGCATATGTGTTCCAGTCATAATGAGTTTTGGAAATATCATCATTTTTTTTATTCATACAACTTCCCTCTTTAGTTATTGTTTTGGCTGCTTTTTTATTGCGTAGAGAAGAAGGCAACAAAGAACACAGCTGTGTTGAGGTCACAGCTAGTTTATATTAGGCATGGTCAGTTTATGCAGAAGTGATCTTTTTCCCCTAGTCAAATATGAATAGTCTTCAGTTTCCCCAATGCTACATGAATGGCTCTTTTAATAGCCTCCCATTAGCAAACTCCAGAGCTGCCACTGCTTTTGGCACCCAACCAGCCCGCCAAAGGACAGTGATGGCATTGATCAAAACGATATCATACGAGATGGAGGCCAAAAATAATCTTTACTGAAGTAAACTCTCATGCATATAAATGTAGTGCCAGCAGTGTAGCAGGTGGCTACTTTTGTCTGGAACATGCAGACTCTTTATAATGAAATGTGATGCTTTTCTCTTGCAGTTACACCAAATTGGGGTATGCAGGGAACACAGAGCCGCAGTTCATCGTTCCATCATGTGAGTATTTCACTGTGCATTGAATTCCCCTAACACCAGCCAAGCAGGGCGGTGACATTAACAATGACCATGATGCATCTTTGAACAGAAGAAAATATTTGACTTTTTTGACATTATCTTTTGTTTGTCATATTAAAAAACAACAACAACAACAACAACAACAACAACAAAAACATCTGCTTGCCTACTTCCTGTTATTGGAGATTGTCCCTGTAACACAAAGCATGGTCCAGAATCTTAAGAGTTTCATTTAAAGTTTCAGTTTTTATATATGAATCGCAAAAAAATTGTAAATGTATGATAATTGTTGATGATTTTAACTTATTCATCAATAAAATATGCACAGATCTGTTGCTTCCGATTGAATTCTCTGTTTTCTTGTCAGGTATTGCCATCAAAGAGTCAGCCAAGGTCGGAGACCAGGCCCAGCGGAGGATGATGAAGGGGGTGGATGACTTGGATTTCTACATCGGAGATGAAGCAGTAGACAAGCCCACATATTCCACTAAGGTACATGACCCTGGGAGCTCAGCACACCCACAGAAGCGACTGGCAAAACAAATGTTTGAATTTTTTTTCAGTTTCTTTAGAGAAATGATACATTCAGTATGCACACTGCATTTAGTGATTCGCTGACAAGATGCAGGTTAAAGGAGACTTTCTCCTCATTTGCTGAAATGGTGGATAGCTGTTTTTCTTTTACCCAAATGAGGAGGAGAGAGACTTCACTAAGGTCAAACACAGTGTGGAAATTCGATCTGTAAACTCATACTTTAGAATATGTTAAACAGCTGCGCTATACATTTATTGTGGAATGACCAATGACAACCTCTATTTCTCCAACAGTATGGCCTTTGAAAGGATGTTGATCAGCATTTATTTGTTAAATCGCAGTCTGTTGGCATGTAGGAACAACTGGTTAAATTGGACTTGCTGCAATTATGGAATAACAGAGAGATTAGATGAAGATGGATCATGTATAAGATAACCCAAAGTTAGTACAATAAATGTTTTATAAATTTGCTGACAATTATTCCTTGTTATCTGGGCATATTTTAAAAGGAGCAAATAATAAAAGTACAGCAGCAGCACACACAGTTATTCAAATGTCTGCTTTGGCACATGCACTCTCACAGTACATTCTTCATAGGAAAAGCGTAGGTGCAGCTAATATCCTCAACGATGACTTTGCTCACATTAGGTGTCCCAGTAAGCCATTTAGCCAGCATGCACAACACCAGAACTGTGTCCCACTTCTGTACCACACACCAGTTCTAAGCTGGTTTCGAGTTCTCAGTGTGTTCACCAGTAAAGTGACAAAATAAAGTATACTTATTACACCATTCTCCTACAATGCAACATACAAAGGAGGGAACTAATGGCATTTGATAAAAAAGACCTCTAATTATAGATGGTAAAAAAACATTTGCTGTCTTTTGGCAGTAGCGTTCTAATGTTGCAGTTAGATTGGCATAAAACAATACAGCAGAGTACTGAGATATTTTGTGTGGCAATATTGTATAGATGGATGTATGAAAGGCAATATTGATTTTTTTCATGAAATAACTCATTAATATTGCATATACAAATGGAACTTTTAGTAGCCTCTAGAATAATAAAATGAATTGCGTATTCTGTCCACTAGATGATACCTTTTGGTGTAAGAAAAATGTCTGAAGTGAGAAACTTTATCTTTAATACTTTATCTTATTAGATAAAGTATAAAAGATAAAGTATTAAATACTTTATCTTATTAGATCATACAGATGTTGACTTTTTTCCTTTGGGGATGTAATTTACAGTTGAAAAAAGGTAAGACATTGCAGTATATCGCAATATTTGTTATCTGCATTGTGACTGAAGTATTGTGATGATATTGTACTGTGGGGCCTCTGGTGATTCACACCCCTATTGTATTTTAACTGCATAAACAGCATACTAAAAGATGACTACAAAGCACATACTGTATACAGTCAGAATGTACTTTGTTATGACTTTGGGACACAGTGTAGACCCCTGTAGACACCAAAATGGAATGCAGCCATAACGACTGTTACTAGTGACACCTGTTTCTGTTTGACAAGTTAAAATGTTCACTGTGAGAAAATTCTATTTAAGGAGTGAAAAGCAGACATTAACACAGTGTATCACATTTTATAGTAGGAAGCAGCTTGGGTCCAAAGTTTCAAATTCCCAAATTAGTGCCAGTCTTGAGGAAGCATTTTTAAATTATCCCTGTTCATTGTTCACTAAACTACCTCCATCTCCAAGTGTTGGGGATGGAGGCAGACAGCTGCCCCTGCTGACACTGACATAACAACTGCATGATGTCAATAGACAACTTTTAGACTCTGTTGTTGGGTGTTAACCTGAAAACAGAGAGGAAACTGTCCTATTTTGATGGTAGGTTATGAAAGTACTGGTATGCCACCAGAGATGTAGAAATTAAAGGGACAGTTCACCGCAAATTCAAAAATACATATTCTTCATCCTACATGCAGTGCTGTTTATCAGTGTAGATTGTTTTGGTGTGAGTTGCAAAGTGCTGGAGATATTGGCCATAGAGATGTCTGCCTTATATCCAGTGTAATGGAACTAGATGGCCAAAAAATACATTTGAAAAACTCAGCTGATGTGGTTACTCAAGATAATCCACTGACCTTGAGTAGGTGCATGCTTCCCTCTGTGTAGTGATTCAGTTGGTGGTGCCTGTGCAGGACAATATTATTTTTTTAAGCGGTGTTGCAAGCAGCTTGTCAGTATAGCAGCCACATTCTACAGTATTTATGTTAGTTTTATATTTATGCTTCCTCTGCTGCCATTGTATCTTGGTGCAGTGTTCAAATTAGCTGAACCCTTGTACCAACAGTGGCCAATCCGTCATGGGATTGTGGAGGACTGGGACCTAATGGAGCGCTTCATGGAGCAGATCATCTTCAAGTACCTAAGGGCTGAGCCTGAGGACCACTACTTCCTCCTGGTAAGATGCTTAAAAAATGTGGTCAGTCCTGCTCTTCATGGACATTGTCAAAGCCCTCCTTTCTTCTCTCCGTGTAAAATTAATATTTTGGCTCTTGGGCCAAGGGCCAGTAAACTACAAAACAGTTCTTTGCAGCTGAAATTGTACTTTCTGTCTTTGGTGTCTCGTGTAAGTACCATAGCACCACATGACAAATAAAAACAGACTGTCATAGTTCTATATAAAAATTGTAATGGCGAATCAAAAACTGCTTTTAACCACACTTTGATACAGAATAACTGCGCTGTGTCTACTTGTGCTGTCATTTTCCTTCTGCAGACAGAGCCTCCTCTGAACACACCAGAAAACCGAGAGTACACAGCCGAGATCATGTTCGAGTCCTTCAATGTACCAGGCCTTTACATCGCTGTGCAGGTGAGATATGCTGCATCATCTAGTTTGTGTATGATAAGGAAATACACTTGATATTTCTTTCATCTGCTTTATAATTCTGTTATCCTAATATGTACTCAAAAGTAAACTTTATCATATTTTAGGCATGTGTACTCCCTCCTGATGTGACCATGACAGTGTAGTGTAGTAGTACACAGGAATGTGTTACAGAATACTTTTGGCCTATTTCCATGTGAACACACAGTCAGGATATTATTATCAGTATGACATTTCTGTGTGTGTGTGTGTGTGTGTGTGTGTGTGTGCGTGTGTGCGCCAGGCTGTACTCGCTCTAGCAGCCTCCTGGACATCCAGACAGGTGGGAGAGAGGACGCTGACAGGCACTGTCATCGACAGTGGAGACGGTGTCACCCACGTCATCCCTGTGGTGAGTTTTCTAGATCGACAGATGCACTCTCTCCAAAATACACAGCTCCATCAATTGCTCACTACCTCACACTCATACATACTTTCTAGTCCTTGAACATTCAACTTTAATCGTTTGATGTCCTGGCCATTCATGAGTGGGGCTAAAGACTTTGGGTTCTTAACAGTAAGGACGCTTGTTTTGGTGATTTACAAATTTCAATATATTTTCACAGAAGCTTGATATTAATATTTTATTTGTCTTATGTAAAAAATTCATACTAACTGGGCAGGCCTTTTTGTAAACATTTATTCCTTAGGTGGCCTTGCTGTTTTTATTTCTGAGAGAATCATGGTCATTTATTTTGTTTTGTTATAAACAGCATTTTAATTTAATTTGTGTTAATTCCCTTAATTTTTTACTGCTAATAAACACTGATGACTCACATTTAACCATGATTAGAGGCAGCAGCGTGTAAACAGTGTGTAAAGACGTGTTATATTGAGGTTTTTATATATTATGCAGACAAGAATGAAGAATTTTTCCCCTTTTAAGTAAATATTTCCACCTGTCTACTTGCTCAGCAACAGGATAGTGTTGATGTTTAAAACTAGGCCACAGTGTTTCAGAGGCTGGAAGGAATTACTCAGTTTTAGGAAATGTGCTTGCAGAATACATTTAGAGGTTGGATGACTGAGTCAGCATGTCCGTAGCCACTGCTGAACATGCGCAAAAAAGGAGCCAATCACAACACCATGGGGATATGGAGAAGGCCTGGCAGTACACAGATCTGATGGAAGAATATCAAGCTGAAACAACTGTAGACTTGTGACTTATGTGACATCACCTCTGTTTCTTTCTCCTCCTTTCTTTCTCTTTCTTTATTTTTCTGTCTCTCTCAGGCTGAAGGCTATGTAATTGGCAGCTGTATAAAGCACATTCCCATCGCAGGAAGAGACATCACTTACTTCACCCAGCAGCTTCTGAGGGAGAGGGAGGTGGGCATCCCACCGGAGCAGTCGCTGGAGACGGCCAAGGCAGTTAAGGTTGGTCCTCAGCTATATTTCCCATTATCCACTTTCTCTGTAAAGAAGGTGCTGACTGAAGTCACATAAGGAATTCCATGTATCATCAGTGGGATACAACTCAAACTCCAGTTTCACTGCAGTTAAACTGGTGGTAGCAGCAGTGGCATTGTATGTTCCCCCTGGTATACGATGTTCTGCTGAATATAGCTATTCTGATGTGGGTATTAGGGTTGAGCCGTGTGAACATTTTCAAAACAGTTTGATATTAAGCCAAACACCAGACTGGACCGGTGTACTGAATTTTACCACTAGGTGTAGCACTTTACTCAACAGCCACTCCTAGTGGAAAAAAAAAACTTGACTCTGTTTGCTGCCAGCTTAATGATAGGCCCCTACATTCCATGTTCAAACATTCTATATGCTGTATAAAAGAAGCTTGAGGGAGCCCTTTCGTCTTGTCACCCCACAATAATACATAAACTTTTGACTAAACAAACACAACAGGCGCCACGTGCATCTTCCCCTCTCCTGCCTCTACTGATATGTGATTTCTTTCATGTTGTCGACCTCTGCTCAGCAGTAAGTTGTGCACAGCCTGCAGATGCGAGTGGCTCCATTATTCTGTTTATAAACAAACATTATGTTAATTACGTTGTCATATTGCTTATTAGTAATGCAATAAAAGATGGATTTAGCACTGTGATGCCGTTGGCGCAGTTTTCTGGTGTAGGGTTCTTTTATCATGACAAATGCTGGTTCAACCAGTTTGCGTAAACTCAGAGTGGTTTAGGGTCGCACACCAGACTGGCAGAACTGAAAATCGACCCGAGTCCATTGGGTATTTTTTGAATATTCTGCTTATACTGTTGTACACAGACAAGTGGCAAATTAATCTCTTTGTTATCTTGTGAGCCTCTGGACAGGATGCACAGACTGATGGTCCTATAATATTATACTCTGTATCATATGAAAAAAATATCAAACTGATGAGTAGCTACAACAGAACAGAGGTTAGTAGCCTATATGCATAATTAATTAAAACTAAAGGTGGATAAAGTGTCAAAATAAAATACTTATAACAGAGAAATATCATATAAGACTGCAAAATTGCATACAGGAATGTTAAGTATATTACAGCTCACAGTGAAGTTACTTAACTCTACCAGAAATATTTTATGTCCTGACATGGATAATTTAGGAATATTATAGTTAGGTAGTTATGAGTATGTGAGTATGTGTATCTGGTAGTCCACAGCTAATCTTGTAAACTACTGGACCAATAAGCCTTATATTTGTGTGCTCAAGGACCTATTGTGGTTAAATGATTCACAATTGATGACAACCCTGTTTTACTGACTGCTTTGTACTATCATTGACTGTTGACTCCTTACTCCTCTTATCCAGTCGGTAGGGGTCACAAATTTTCTAGAAATCGTCTCGGCTAAAAACAACAAGCCTTGCCTAGTGTGTTGCAGGCTACATTTTGGCCTTCGTCGTGGCTTAAAAACTGACATCCATAGAAAAGTTTGGTGTCACTTTGACATGGAGCATCTGCAGAATAATTCTCGTTATGTTATGATCCACTGAAGTTAGGCATGATCTGAGATAAATTAGTCCCTGGTTTTTGTTGTTTTTGCCACCATCTCGACTGGTTGTCTCATGGAATTACAAGACACCAAAAGCTACAGCTGCTGTGTACTTCTTCTGTGCTTGTCTTTCTCTTTGTTTGTCTGTCCTGTGATTTTCATGACAGCTGTCCAGCCAGTTGACTTTGCACTTTGCGGGTATATTGTGGAGGACCCAAGGATGTAAAGCGTTGAGTGTGAGCTCTTGAGATCTACTGGTGATATCTGTCATTAGTGTGTTATGTTTTGTGTATTGAGATGGGACCCCTAAAACGGCCTGCTAGGTACAACAACAGAGAAAAGAAGAAAGAAAGAGAGACCGGGGAAGTTACATCGTAGCAATCTCAAGCATTTCAAACATCAGCGATGTAACACTTCGAACTGATGCATGCATTCCTGGGAATAGCCTGGTTCCAAATAGCTAGACATATGACATGTATACTTACATTGCTAGGGGACGCAACTATTCCACGGCAGGTGTATTGCTCAGAACCAAAGAAAGTGCAGCATTGATTATGAAGTTGTTTGGATGAGTGGTTCTCGAGAAAGCTGCAAGCAGCAATACCGAAGGCCAAGCAATCGACCTGTTCCAAACAGGCATGTTTTGAACAGGCACTGCATTAGTAAACAATAAAAGATGACATGGACCTCATCTTCAATCTCATCGAAATCACATAGTCTTTTCTCTTCAGAGCAACCATTAAACGTGCCTCTTTTTATAGCTGAGGGGGGCTTTAGATGATTTGAAGTTGATTAATGCGTCGTGTTTCATTTGTATGCAGCCCTGCCTAATAATATAACAGTATTGCAGTAGGGGACTGAGATTTTGCAGATAAAGTTCTGTTTACCTGTGATGAGTTCCATGGTATCTGTGGCTGACATGCTGGTAGAGGCACAATCAACACAGCTTATTTGTTTAGCCTGTACCTTTTCAATCTTGTTACCACTATGCTGATAGCGATGAACTATGGATTTGTTTTCTTTGGTTTAAAAAACTTGAACATCATTGTTTTTCTGCAGGAGGACACCAGGTGGCACTATTAGCCTGCCTGTTATATGCAGCTGGCGTCCTTCAAAACCCCACTGCTTTTTTTTTGCTTTGTTTTTTTGTTTCTGATGATTAACACAGTTCCACAAACTGAGACATACCTGAGCTATAAATGATTTGTTTTCATTTTTTTCAGGTCACAAATAGTTATGACTTTATGTTAATGCCTTTGCCTTCACTTATTGTTGCTCCTTCTGTCAGTCACTGCATTTTATTGATTCACCTCAATTCTCTACAATTCCCCCATGTTTATTAAATAGCTTGTTATCCAAGACTTTGTTCTCGATGTCAAGGACCATCTTTCATTACCCTGAGACAGACAAACAAGAAATAATGTGAATTCAAATAATTAGCATTAGCATCGAAGGGTTGCGCATCATGCATATTGCCAATCATGTCAGGAAATGTTAATTTCGCTGCTGTCTTGCTGGCAGTACGGACCATGTTCCCTGCAAATCAAACTAATGACATCTCCTCTGAATACAGTGAACTGTTATCTTCTGCTCATTCATATGCACTATTACACAAGCAAATCAATTACACTCTAAACTCGTGTACATTTTCAAATTGAAGATGTTTTTGTAACTTTCCAAATAGCAGTAGAATACACCAGCAAGGTAAACAAAAAACAGTCCTTGCTCCCATTATCACTCTTGCATTATAAAACAATGATAACAAAACAAATACAAGATGGCATTTGTTGGCTGATTTTGCTGCTTGATTCAAAATGACTGATGATATAGGGGTTTCTGCTTTAGGAACAATAAAGGCTGTGTAAAGCAGGGGGATAGAAAACAGCCGCAATGCCACAATATATTATAAACAGACATTTTCACCATTTAGAAATAAAGCAACCTGCTGGAAACCAGTCAAATTAATGTTTCAATATGAATTTATATGCAACACGTATCATTTCCAAAACCTTTGTTGATCACGTACTACCTGATACTTTGATTGACATCTTTGAGCTTTAGTGAGCTAATAATAGCTAATAACATATTGCAGTGAGAAACAGCAGCTAGTAGCAGTGATAATACTGCTCAATTCTGCATACATATGCAGAATCTGTTCATAGAGGTGACCGCCATATTGATCACAGTGACAAACTTTCACACTGTTCATTAAATAACCTTAAACACACAGTAACATTAGCCCTCATTTATCAATCTAACGTATGAACCAGCGCAGAAATCATCTTACGATAGGGTTCACATGTGATTCATAAAAACATTCTTGTCTGACCAATCACAGCATATGGCGTAATTGAAAACAATCACAATTTAAATATCCATCCACAGTATATTCCGGGTTTAGAGGCCTTGCTCCTCGGGTTTACGACATGGACAGGCATAATATGGCCTTCTCTTAGCTGGAAATAGAAACGCTGACGTTCCCAGGTCTAATTCATCCAACTGGTTCTATGTGGCAGCCTGCAAAGTGGAATCAAAGGAAGTCAGAAAAACACAGTGTGGAAAGAAAACGCTGCTGTCATCAACAGTGTTGCAGTGGATAATCACTCCAGCTGAGGTTGGAATATTTAATTTGTTCATGATATGCACTGACCTACAGCCTACATATATGAATAATATTAGCCTATATATTAATATCACAATATTCATATAAAAGCTTGTATATTGCAATGCTTTATATTTAGGTGAAGTAAGACTAGTCAGACTTAAAACTGGTGACCAAAAAGAGTGTTGTGGCCCTAAAGGCACAGCACCACGCTGACTGGAGGAGTCAGACAATGGTAAAAATGTAATCACCTAGGATACAAGTATTTAAAAAATTACACAGTTTATTTTTTAATGATTTTTCAACACTAAATGGCAACATCCTTAATCAGGATTGACACAAATGTTTAAGATGAATCATAGCCAGCACGAGTGGTGTTCAGCTTACGGTCAGTCAGGAGCCAGACCCACAAAGCCAGGCAACAGCGAGCTGTGTTAGAGAGCGCGCACCTTCCACCTGATGGCCAACAGCCCTAGATTCTGACAGCAGAGGTCCTGAAAAAACAAAGGGAGATCTGTCAGTCAATGGCGGATATAAACAATTCACTTATTGCCACCAGTAACACTGTAAAAGAGATAAAGGAGAACCCGGAACATGCACATAAATGTAATGTTTGAATGAATGTTGTTCATGGTCGGTTTTCATTTTTAATAGCAAAGTCTTCTTGCCAAGGAAAAGACATTAAAAGTTTGCTTTTAAAAAGTGATGAATGAGGTCCTGTTTCCTCCTTATAGTCCCCAGGTTGGGCTGTGCTGGCCATGGCTCTCTGGGCACAAGTTCGTCCTGCATAGGGACTTCAAAGTGCACTCTATGTCCTGCACTACTGTGCAGAACCCCACATGCAAGAATGATGTTGCACACTTTTTCTCTGGCATGTACCATGAAGTTCCCCCTGATGATCCCAGACAGAGCCATCTGCCCCTTAGTAACCCTATGCAGCGCTCCACCACGCCAAGTGTGACTATGTGTGCACTATTGAATCTGCACTCCTGCTCTATTGCAGGATTTACCAGTGGGGTTAGCAGGTATTCGGTAAGGGGATAACCTTTTTCACCTAGTACTCAAATCACACCGACATGTTTGTCATTGGAACCCTTTTAGAATATTAATCTAAGGCATTAGGCTATTCACTAAGGAGATGATACTGGCCCCGCAGTGTGCCATTATTATAGTCATCTCCCTATGCTACTGTTTTACTAGATAAGCGAGACGTGCGTCCCCCCCATGCTACCATGTTTAGGAGGGATAGCCTGGCATCACAAATGATCTGAACATTAATGGTGTGATAGTTTATATGATCAATAAATGTTCAGATCATTCATGGATGGCGGCTTCAGACACACATGAGTACAATCTCACCAATTGCATTAGGAAACACAGCAATCTCATAAGATTCTCTCCTAATAATCATGATTTGCTGGGCATCAGTGTATGGAAATTGTACGTACTGACAAGAAAGGGACTTGATGGCTGCCAACACTGTTGGCATTGTGCTGCTGATGGCTGGCTGCGATATACCAGACCTATCCCCAATCTCACAATTAAAGGTTCCGGTGGCAAAAAGCCCAAATGTAGAGAGCACCTGCACTGGCACAGGTATGGCATTCGAGTATTTGGTCTCTTTACTTAACTGAGGCTCCAAACTGTGGCATAATTCAAGAAGGAGATGCCTTGGGAGATGAAAGTGATTTAAAAGCCACTCGTGACTCTCCGTGAAAAGGTCCCTACGGTGCCGAAAAACTCTCTCACGTCTTACAGACACATTAAGGTCTTCTAAAAGAGCCAGATCTGCCACTGATTAGATCTAATGACTGTCACAGTTCTGTTTAAAGAGATGACTGAGTAAGCATGTAACCTGTCACACTGTGAATCGGTTAGACCACCCGTTGCAATCTATTAATTAATCAATTAATTGATTGCAGTGGGTGGATAATTATGTCGCCCTTCTCTCTCTCTCTCTCTCTCTCTCTATCTCTATCTATCTCTATCTCTATCTCTCTATGAATATACAGTCATGGAAAAAATTATTAGACCACCCTTGTTTTCTTCAATTTCTTGTTCATTTTAATGCCTTGTACCACTAAAGGTATATTACCTGAAGAATACAATGAACACGACAAAAAATGCAGCTGATTTCATAATACTTTATGTCCTATTTGACATGCTTAAGCTTAATTGTATTCCCAGGGTATATAAGAGGCCATTTCATGCCTTCAATTTACATGCAAAGGCCTACAGTAGAGTGGTTTCCTGCTTACATTCAAGCCGTAGCACAACTCAGAAGTTGTCAGCTCTCACATAATGCCTAAAACAAAAGAATTATGTGAAGCCACAAAGGCAGCCATCTTGGCACTGCTGGAAATTGGCATGAGTGAGAGACAGGTAGCCAAAAAACTGAAGATCTCCAAGACAGCCGTTCATTACACCAAGAAAAAGCAAG
>JAPZEB010000005.1:29910595-29924402 GCA_029783705.1 Chaetodon striatus
GCTCTCCACTTCCTACCAGTCTTGACTGCTACCCCTGCCCCTGAGACTTTTGGGTCCGCCAACGCACGGTACTGCAGCACCTCCCTTGCATGCAAGACCTTGAACTCCTCCTCAATGGATTTTAAGGGGACTATCAGTTTGCAGGTGTTTCCATAGAGGGCTATGTTGCTCAAACTCCTCAAAGTCCTAACCATCTCCTCAAGTAGCGGCTGACTCTCCTTTCCAGATCTGAGATGGTGGTGATTGGGAACTCATAGAGAAGCAGCGGCCACAGTATCCTTGGTCGAATCCCGTGCTGGTACACCCACGCCTTGAATTTTCCTGGGAGGCCCGTCTTGTCAACCCTCCTCAGCCATCCATCGAGCTCCTCGCAGGTGTTCTTGATGGAAACTGTATCCCTGAGGCTACTGTCAAAGAACTTCCCCAAGCTCTTTATTGGCTTCTCTGAGATGGTAGGGATTAGTGTGAGAAACTTCTCTGCCACTCTGCCCTTCTTCAAGACCAAGGAGCTTGACTTGAATGACATCCTGGCCCATCTCATTAGCCTCTCCAGCCCTGTCAGGATCCATCTGGCTCCCGGCACTGCCTCGGTGGTGACTGTCAGGTCATCCATGAAGGCGCGGATTGGCGGTTGGCAGATCCCAGACTTGGACTTGGGACCTCTGCATTCTGATTCTGCAGATTTCACCAAAATGTTCATCGCTAGAACAAACAGGATCACTGAGATGGTGCAGCCCGTGATGATTCCCACCTTTAATCTGTGCCACTCAGATGTTGTTGATCCTGCTGAGACTCTTAGGCTGAAATCGCTGTAATAATCCAGGATGACGTCTCTTACTGAAGCTGGTACATGGTGCCTCTCCAATGTCTCAAGAACCAGCTTGTGGGGCTTTGAGCCATAGACATTGGCCAGGTCTAACCACAGCACCACCAGGTCCCCTTTGTTCTCCCTTGCCTCTCTGAGGAGCTGTGTGACTACACCTGTGTGCTCTAAGCACCCTGGTATTATATTACTTATATTATTGTGTTGTATTTATTATAAATACAGTCCATCTGATTTGTTTCTGTTTTTTGCCATTTCAGAAGTAGTAGAACAGAAGTACAGATAGTTGTTGCATAGAGATGATACGCATCTAGTTGCATTGGTGTGAACTGGCAGGTTTTTAGAATGTTGCAGAATGGACTGTTGCAAGTACGCAGGTGGCTATTTCAGCTCAATTTGTCGCAAAACTTTGGTCTGAACCGAGCTTTAGAAGGTGGAGAGGTTCTGCTGAAAGGGTACAGGTAGTGTTCTCTGTGAAACCATTACACCGTAAAAGGGTTATCCGTAGAACCTCTGATATATTTTCCGTCAACATGGAACCTGTTCTGTACTGGTTCTTGCACCTAATTTTCAGCTGCTCAGAGCATTTCAACCAAAAATAAATCAGTGGGCGAGTCATATTCTACACGTTAGAGAGAGAGGATGGAGAAGGCAATAATGGAGAAGTCAAGTGAAAAATCATCAAAGAGTACACAGTGGTTTCATGAATAGTTGGTCCATGCTTGTTTCTTGGGTAAAAACAAATATCTGTACTAACAGAACAAATGTTTTCAGGTTTGCTGTAATCTGTGATTGTACTACTACTGTTTACTGTACTTCCGTTGATGAAACATCCTTGATTACAATGGCTCCACTCTCCAACTGGTGGAAATGTGGGCTGGTTCACTAGATAGTATTAGGAAAGTCCAAGGAATCATGAATGGATCCAGTTCAAGAACGAGAGCTAGTGTGGTAGAAAAGAGGTATCATGGGGGTTCTGGATTGAACCTTTCACACATGGTTCTAGGTGTAAGCCTTTATGTTGGGTACAGGTGCTAGGCTAGCAGCCCGTCTATGACGTGCTGTAAGGTGTCAGAGAAACACAGATTTTTGATATGAAACTGCTTTATTCTGTGTTTTTAGCGGTTTTCCTTACCTGGTCTATTTGTTTTGGAGAAGAAGAGTCCTCTGTGGATAATTTGGCTTTGGTAAAATCCTCCTGAGCAATGAACACTGACGGAATTCTGACCTGGAGATGTTTCAGCTGGCTGCAATCCTCACTACTTCCCCCTAAATCTTACACACTGGACCTTTAAGGATCCAGTGAACACAGAAAGAGCACAGTTTTCCACAATAAAATAACAAAACAATACATAATGCTGGTATAAATCAAACTGTTACCCTGTGCAAGTCTATTCAGACAGACATTTATTTTTCTAACAATAATTAAAGCTTAAGAAGTGTATGTATGTGCCCTCAAGTGATTCTTCGAGTTCTGGTTTAATGCTCTGTCACATTGCCAGTGTTGCTTACAAACAGCAACAGGAGTCTGGCACTGATTTTTTCAGAGACAAACACAAACCAAAATGTCCTGCAGGTCTCCAGTTGAGTTTTGGTTAGTGTTCAGTAGAACCAGCTTCTTATCATCCTGAATGTTCCCTCTAAACCCCAGTAGGTCATGGCAGACTGAAATGTTTACTTGGTCTCATAGCATCTTGTTTGCTTTACAGTTAATTTAATGTCATGGGCATTTATGTTCCTGCATGCCCATGAATAGGTCTTGTGAGGGTTAGAGCAAAGCAACTGCAGTAAACATACAGAAGTAAACACCTTAAATCTAATGAGGCAAATTGGATTTAGATTTTAATTTAATAATACATCTCATAGGTAATTTGCATTTTACCTGGGTTTCTTTTGGGTTTCATAAAATATAACAATCATAATGGAAACAGTACGGTAACATAATAAGGTGACTTTTACCCTTTCTTAAATGACAGAGTCTTAAGATTCAGGCTTAGAAAACCATCCATGTATCTATTGATTACATTTTCGAGGGAAAGCAAATTCTCTTAGATATGCTCTCAGTAAAGTTGATACGAAACACACAGAAGGAAAGTAAAAATAAATAAATAAATGAAACAGGTACACAAAATTGCTTAATAGCAAAGAATTGGTTAAGTGTTCCTATTGCTGTGGTAGAATTGAAAAATGATGCAAATAAAAAAAGCAGGAGTCAATAAAGGTACATATGCAAATATGGAAAGCTTGCAGTTAGACTATTATTGCCTGTTTGAAATGGTTATTGCTGTGAAAATGAAGCTTTTCCTCATTTCTCAGTATTATCTTGGCATTTGGTTACTTGCGGGAAAATCAAATGGGAGCAATAGAAATACCATGAGAGCAATAAAACCAAAATTTATTACAGGAGGGCCAGTAGGGGAGAAAGTGATGACACAGTATATTTAATCTATGATAACATCGTGTGGGATTATTCAAGAAATGTTTGCATACCATTATTTTCCCCACTCCACTTATGAACAGCTTTATTGGAATATATCATAATTAGACTTTTTTAAATATTTGTTTTGTTGTTTATTGGATGCACTGTATGCACTTCCACATTCAGCACTGACTAAAATCAAAGTGTGAACATGACAAGCACACTCATAATGCAGTTGCTTAAACACTGTTAAGACCAGTGTTTAGCATTGAATGTCTGCAACAAGGCATTATAGAAACTTTAACAATCAAGATTTATACATGTCAACTATTACAGGCTGGGAATGTTATTTAATCATGCATAGAGTGAAGTCCCTTCCAAGAGCAGCAGGGCTGTTACCTGCTCTTGCATGAGAAAAGTTGGTAATTTCAAACACGGAATAGACTTTCACACATGAAGCCTGCAGAAATAATTCCCTAAAGTAACTGGAGCTGAAAGAAGTGTAAGAGAGAGCACAGAGCACAAAATACCTATTTGCTTAGCCCCCTTTTCATAATGGCATTAAAAAATTTTAAGTGGCTAAAATAAAAACCCCATCCACAGCAGTACATACCTTAACTTCCGTGGTGGTATTCCCGTCTGCTTCTCCAAACAGGAAGCATGCCAACTGCCATTTATTGTAGGTAATACTAGCCCCTTTTACACAGCCTCTTCAAGGCAGGAATTTCATGCCATTTTGCTGTTCTTCTATGGTGCTGTGTAAAAATGCAAAGGCCGCATAAAGAAGGGACTTCGTAGCGCTCCTATAGCATGAACTCTGACTAAAATGGCAGCTGATAATGATGTCAGTGGTAGCTGTTGTTAGTTAGCATTAGCCTATGATCTCTGAGACTTGGTTAAAAAAAAACCAATTTACCTGCCTTTTAGTGTTTTCAGCTGGTTGGTTTTAAAACACAAATCACATTACAGGGTATCAAATTTACACTTGATGGCTTTATACATATCATAATGAACAAAATAGGGGAAACTGTGTTTGCTATGAAAATGCTGATTTGCTATATGCTTTGATTTTATGTTTAAATGGTAATGGCTGTCTCACAGCAACAGGATACAGAGTAACATGTCTGGTTTTTATTAGCCCCAGCTGAATTTGGTGCTTGAAGATCACTGTTTGAAACCACATTAAGGCTAAAACCATGTTTTTCTAAGCAGAGAAATGCTTAGAAACTCCATATTCCCACTGACCAATACAGGCCTCTTACATGTGCCTCTGTGGAGCGCTCACACTTATAAAGCATTCAGTGTCCATACCGCTCAGCTGGGGAGTCTCTTAGATCAGAGCTCATCATCTACTGCATTCCCTTTCTCATGCTGCATCGGAATAATGATTTAAAGTATCACGGCCCAAGTACCGTGAACAAAGGGACATGAACACCATGGAGCTCTGTTCTTCAAGGATGAGCTACAAAGTTACAGCCTAGTCCATTTGATGCAATTACATGGTTTTATATCTCATTACGAGGATTAACCTTTTTATTCAGGAATACAGAACAGAATGAAGTCTCTAACTAGAACAACCATTATTGAACTTCCTGGCAGATGTTATTTTTGGTGGGTGTCCATTTAGTTTAAGTAAGAAAAGAGGTTTAAGGAGGCACACAATCTGATGGCATGTATCATCACTATTCTAATTAGGCTGGTTTGGATGGGTTTCACTTTAATTTGTGGTTGTGATTATTTGACTGAGTATACCTGTGAATTTATAAAAAAAAACAATGGAATAAATAAAATAAAACAAGACAATCACTGTATGTCTACAAATAAGATTCCTCCTCACTGCTTTACCTCAGTATGATGCTGCCTGATCTCATCTTCTCTGCTGCTCTTCCACCTCCTCAAACATCACCTTTTCCTGACTCCATATTATACTGCCATCATAAAAGACCATTCACAGCCCATTACGGCTGAGCATATGTTATACTTACTCATTCAGTATGGTATAGCCTTTATCAAAATTTATGCTTTGATGCATACTTACTGCAGTTCCTTTGATGGCAGATTAATCTGAATTCAAGTAAACAAACTCAGTAAAGATCATCCACCGTGATATTTAGTGGTAATTATACCAGTATGGTACCCTTAGAAATATTAGACAATTCTGCGTGATTTATGTTCAGTGTCAATGTTCAGAGCCACCACCGGAAGTTGTGTGCCCTATATGCAAGGTGGAAAACATGGGTGTGTAGGTTGGGGTGATGAATGTGCAACTAGCACATCAGCCTTTAATGCAGAAGAGGTTTGTGTTCTGTTACAGATGTTTGTCTTTTTATTAACCCTAACCACACGATCTGTTTATAATGCAAGCCAAGTGTCAGTTACCTAATCACACCTTAACCACAGTCTTTCCATGGTGTAGTTGCCATGCACAGATGTTGTAGAAAATGAGAATTTTAGAATATAATTGAATGGAATTCAGAGTTTTCCATATTTGTCCTTTAATTTTCTCGTGTGATGATAGAGTTTTTAAAAATTCTGCTTCAGGCCTGACTCGCCTGACAAGTATTTCTATGTATGTGTTCTCCATTCACAGCAAGCAATCATCCATATCATTAGTAGGGGTGTAAAGATCTATCGATCTGGATTGATATATCAATTCAGTGATCCACGATCCAGTGTCATTAATGCAAAGTGAAAACACTTGTATCTGTATCACCGTCAAACAGCAGCAGGCAGATGGTGAGCAGCAAAGAGAAAGACGATGAGGACAGTGTTATTTACTTGGGAATAAATCAGCAGTGTGGAAATACTTTCGGATTTCGGAGAAAATACTGGTCAACAGACAGAGCACATGGTAATGTAAACAATGCTGTTACGAGATAAAACACAACGTCACGTTATGTGCCTGGCAGGCATCTGCTTGAATAAACGTGCACAAGGTACGTAATATAGTAAACAAGCTAACTGTGCTAATGACGGATTGGAAGTGTGCATCAACATTTTTTGCCAACACTAGATGCCAAACAAAAGCCAAACAGATTCTTAATACAACTGTGTCATATTGAGTCTCTGAGAGGTGTAAATTCAAACAGAAGAGAGAAGTTTATGTTAGAGCCTTATGGTGCAGTCTCTCCTCCTCTGTGCAGCTGCATCTTGTCTGCAGCTGTCTGTGCTTAAGAGCCGTGTGGAAGTCAAGAGCGTGCATTCAACAAAAAAGACAACGACTGCTTGATTTAAAGCAATCTCAGTGACTGAGGGGTCTGCGACTGATGATTCAAATCTCCGACTTTCAGGTGGCAGCCTTTATTACAATAATAATATAATGATAATATACTATGTTTAATTGGACATGCCATATCAAACAAGTAGACCCTTACCTTGCTAATGTCATGTTAGCTTTTTATATTATCTCATTATCACCATGTGGTAAATTCTACATCATACTAGCAACTACTAGCAACTAAAGACACTAACTAACTGTTCAAATAGCTTCATATTTTCAGACATTGTTTCTAATCCTTTCTCAGTCCAGTGAAATCTCCACTGTTATATAGTTGTACAGTGGTTGCTCTGGATATAATTGTACAGGGGAATATAAAAGAGAAAAAGATCTGTTCTTTGCTATAAGTTTTTACAGCAAAAAACTAATTTCAGCACAACTTTTTCACATTTCCAATAATTGCACTAAAATGTACAGTGGCCCAAACACCTCAAGGCACTGCAGCTTAACACAACGCATCCAAACAGATACAACCAAAACAGCCAAATGAAGAAAAGATCTTCAACACTTCAACAACACACGTGTTACATTCAGAAAATCATATGTGAATTAAAAAAGAGAAATGCATTTACCACTTTGATACTACATGTGCAGCATAAAGTAATACTGTGCAAATACAGAAACACTGCAAGTTGCACACCAAATCAGAGAATTTCAGGGGTCACTAAAAACTGAGCACAAGACATGAGTTTATTAGCATGTCTGGATTTTGAGCACTGGATAAAGCTTCTTGTGTGCAAAATCTGACCAGAAGTAGAAGCCGTTTTGGACAGTTAAATGAAGTCTTGATTTACTCTTAAGCAATGCATTACCCTGAAATCAAGTTGAATTTTTATCAGGCCTTCAGTGGCTGTAGCAATCCTTTTGAAGTTGAACTGTGAAAACTTAAATGGAGCACACACACTTGTGAAGATAGAATATGCAGTGATTCTTATAATGATCTCTGTGCTGCCAGAGACAAGGCCTTGATTTTAAAGGCCACTTTTGAGATTCAGCAGCTGATGGAAAAGAACTAATGTGTGATGTTGAGGCTCTTTGAAGAGTGTCTGCAATCCACAGTCACTTTTCACAAAAGGCAATTAATTCTGTATCACAAGGGGTGCAATAGTTTTACCACAGTTACAAACTGTCTGAAAGTCAAAATAATTTCCTTTATATTGTTTTTTAATCTTATAATACTATTAAATTTACATTAAAACTGAACTATGGGGCATTTTTGCCATACTGCACAGTGTGCTGTGGACCACAAAGATAAGCAGAGACAGTGGATGGCACACAACAAAGGCCATAAGGTCATATATAACATTCAGCACATCTCCTGCACACATTCAGAGCAGGGGGCAGTGTGATGCCATCCTGAAGTTCAAGATTTGCATCCACTTTATTTTCACTGGCTTTTTTTGTTTGAAAGGTAAAAATAATAATCATTTGTTAAAAAGTCTTCCTTTCCTAAAATCATTCTAAATAAAACTCATATTCCCCATTAACTAAAGCTGGCTGCCAACAACTTCTAACAATAGTCAAATGTTCATTATCATCTCCTCCAATCAGCTGCAAAAAACAAAACAAAACAAAAAACTGCTGGAGAAGGAATCAATTTTGAATGAATGCAACCACCTGAATTACAGTAAGTATGATAAACAAGGGAGCTGTTGGGGAATATATTGGTAAAACATTGCTGTATGTATGTGGTAGCATGTGAGCCTAAACTTAGTGAACTCATTTTATTTGATAAAAAACATTCACTGTATTATGAAGTTGCACTCATTAAAGCCTCACTGTAAAGTCTTGCATCAGTGTGATGTTTATGTGAAAAGTAGTGGTTGTTAAAGTGTACTTTGCTGATATTCAACCAGCTTTGTATCCTAACAATGTGGGTAGTATGTGTAAATGAACTACCAGTATGTTAAGCTTCCTTTTATCTTGCCAGTGCCCAGATCTCCTTGCTCATTTGCGTAAAACGTAACCATGTGCAAAAAGTCAATTTGTGATGTTGTACCAACCTAGTGTGATTATTTTGAAAGAGACTGCATGCAAACTGTACATGAACATGTCTGTATTTTAAAAACAGACAATGCATTTAGCTGAAGCCTGCATGATGTCCTAAAACGTCAACAACCAACACACCCAGGGTACCTTGCATCATGGCCAAATGTCAATATGTGATGAGGTTGGAGTGAGAATGTGTTGAAAAAGACCATCTTTCAAGCATTGACATACTTTTTTTAAAATACTCGACATCTTAGATGAGCTGACACGCCTCAAGGACCCCCTGCCTAAGGCAAGCATCGTTAACCCCAGCTGCGAATCTGACTCCATCTGTACATGAGAGGTACCTGTACAGCAACGTCATCATTAAGACAGTTAAATATATATGGAATTATTCCATTCCGTCTTACAGCCAATTTAGTTTATATTCCATTGGAATATAAACTAAATTGGCTGTAAGACGGTGGAAGTGCTTAGAGAGGAGAGAGTTCATTTTCCCCTGCAAACTTTAGTCATTAATAAGCTACATTTAGGGGTGGGATTATTGCCTACATTTTTGCTTATAATGTAAAAACATTTTGTGAGATGTAATAGAGCCATATGCTGTGTTCAGTGGACAGGACATTTTTTAGCTGTGTTTTTCAGTCATCCATCTTACGTGCGTCTTACAGAACAGATGTGCTACAGTTTTAATTATTACAGCTGTTTACACCAGTCATGTACTGGCTCACATTTTATGCACACTACTGCAACCCAAAGCATCTTTTTAGGCTGTTTTTTGTTTCCAAATTAGGCACTTAACTACATTGATTTTGTATTGGGCTGTAAGGCAGTGACAAGACACTTCTGATTGCACAGCAGTACTGTGGATTACCACGTCCAGTGTTACACTGACAAATGACTGAATGCTGCTTCAGCTACTGTAGACAAGCTGTTGGTTCAGCACCAGGCTGTCAACTCTAACTAAGAAAAATCAAGGGGTGTATTGTTTCAGGTACTGGCCAGAGGATAAACTATGATCCAAGAATATAATAGAGCCATGAGTTTGAAGGATCATCAGGCGCCAAAACACTGAGCAGTTGCTACAACACTGACACAGGATTTTACAACTCTGGGAATGGTTTTATCTTTCATTGTAACAAGTGCCAGTTAAACAATAGAATTACTCTATTCAGTGATCCAGAGTGCTTGAATGTATTTATGTTGTAGCAAACGTTGAAACAGGTCCAACTTTTTTGTGTGAACGTTGCATAACCACTGATGCCAAAAGTCCTCCAAATGAAACAAAAAAGCACATTGTTTGCTTTTGTCCTCTAGAACAACACATAGAAGCATATTCTGATCCAACCCTCCTATTGCCAGTACTGTTAAAAATCAAAGATGTAGATGTAAAAATAAACACCTTGGTTAGGTTTAGGCTAGGGATGCCAGTTTCTGTAAAATTTACTTTTAAAGCCTACAAAATGAAATTAAATATAAGAGGCTATTCCTTTTAGTCTGGCCCTCCATTGACTCAGTTAGGGTTGCATTTGAAAGCACCATCCATTTATAATTGGTAAAATTTAAATGTTTTGAATGTTTAGAAACTTGCCCACTGCCCACCCTCTGTCTCCACTGGTCAGCTAGCTGAGACTGCCCTATGCTGCACACCACCCATGTTGGGTGCTAGCAAGCGGCCCCACTGATTCGATGATTACCATAGGTAACGGCAAAAAAATCCAATATCGTGCAACCCCGCTGTTGATTATGTTAGTACCGCTATCCATGCTGACATTGCTAACAATGCTAACATATTTAAGAATGCTAAAGGTGGTTTGTGGCTCAAAATTGAGCTGCTTTTGTACTGGGGGGAGACCAGAGGGTGGGCACAATATTTCCATAGCAAGGCTGTTGGGGTCAGGACGTTATTAGTCGTGGCAGTGACATTGAATAAGCGGGGCCATAGCTAGCTCCCATGACACCTGGTTGGTGGGCAGTGCAGTAAACTGAAGAGTAGCAAAATGAACCTATAGACCAACACGCATCTCTAGGTTTGGGAAAGATCATGGTTTGCATTAAAATTACTTTTTTGTTGGGTTAGGCAACCTTCATTGTCATAGTTTCAATAATAGCCATTTGGTTACGGTCATGGAATGATCATGACCACGCTAGAAAAAAAAAAAAAGACGTAAAATTGAGTTGTGGTTAGAAATGGTAAACCAACAG
Organism: Chaetodon striatus; assembly: GCA_029783705.1. NCBI lineage: Eukaryota > Metazoa > Chordata > Actinopteri > Chaetodontiformes > Chaetodontidae > Chaetodon > Chaetodon striatus. Next base: position 29,921,309 of record JAPZEB010000005.1, read on the forward strand.
AGGCCCCCAATGTTAAAGTTGCATTTTTTGGGTCTGTACCGTAGACTGTATACAAAGATGGACGATGTGTCTCCACTTAGCCCCTCTATGCAAAAATGAAGACTTCATATCCTGGATATGACAGCTGTCATCTTGCTCCGGTGATGTCATATAGAGCCAGAGTGTGCGCACAGTAGTGATTTCTGCTGGTGTCGAGTTCCAGCCCACACATCCATCTGAAAAATCCAGAGCAGTGCCCCTGATGGCAAGCATACTGATTGTTACGCACAGCTGTCCATCATAACCTTAGTCCCCCCTTTTTTAACATTAAATAACTAATTAAAACCAAACTAATTAAAAAAAACAAACAAAAAACACTTGAACAAGTGAAAAGTGAAAATAACACCTGGATATGAAAAGTATGACCTAAAATGACAAAGACCATCTTTGTGAAACATTTATTTGAGGTGTTTTTAGCTTAGCTCATGTTCCATCCGCTAACGTGGCAGCCAGCCACCAGTGGGGGAGCAAGATGTTTTGGCTTCACTTTGGTGTGCTGACCTGTCTTTCATCTTTATATACAATCTATGGTTTGTACAGTATAAGACTGACAGGACAATAAATATACTCTGAGTATACAGTTTAGAAATAAGCTGATGGAGGTTTTCTTCACAAAGATCACCAACTTGATGGGGTTTTTCTGCGGAGATAAAGAGCGTGTGAGCACAGCTGAAGTCATTTTGGATATCAATATGTAGCATATTTAATTTACCATATGAAGGGCTATTGGCCTGGAATAACTATGTATTTTATTTAACACAACACTGATTATTTGTAAGGCAGTATCCCCGCCAGCACCAAAGTGTAATGAATTTGAACATTACGCAGTCATTTGAGTTGAAACTCAGAAAGTCAGTGAAGGCTTGAGTGCTGCTTTGTGGGTATGGTGTGCAAAGGCTGAACAAAAATAGATTCATAACATCCCCTCATGTTTTGTCAAGGGCTGTTGGTAACCCTTCCCTTGGGACATCTTAAAAAGCAGCTATGTAACCCCCATACAGAGTATTTACAGCAGTATCACTCAGCAAACATTTGATGTGGTGATCTCGTATTCACCTTACACTACGCACCACACAAAAGAGAAGAACATTTCACAGAATTCAATCTAGCAAACATTTTCATCCAAAGACTCTGGAACGAAAATGATTTTGTTCTGAGGAACCCACACAAGCTCAACACACCATAAAGAATGCTGATTACATTAGCTAAAACTGTTATTGCCTCAATACTATTACCTCTAACTCCCATGGTGATTTCCTGTTAATAGAAAGTTGTGTAGCTCTCTGTGTGCTTTATAAATGTGTGTGTGTTTGTATGGGCAGCCATGTACTGCATACCTACAACTGCGTTTGCATATATTTGGCATCATTATTTCCTGACCGCAGGTCACCCTACAAAATAACAGTATACCATTTTGCTCAGTCTTAATTATAAAAGCTAGATTATTTTCTGCTTTCGATAAGCGTGAAGTCTAATGGGGTTTTGTGGATTTGTGTCATTGACATGCTTTGGAGAAATGATCTCGGGCATAATGACTTGATAGGTGAAAATGCCAATTTAGTGTAGTGTATCAGAATTGACCTTATCAAGGTTCAGAATTTCATCAATCCACAAGAAATAGCTGTTCATTATAAGTTTAATTTGACACTCCAGTGGTGTGTGTCCTGGTGAACTTCTCATTAAAGAATCATAATTAATCATAGTGTGTGTGCATGTGTGTGTGTGTGTGACCCTGTTATAATATTTCCCAAATAAGTAATCTTCTTTTCAATGCCAATAACTGGCTACCTAAACAAAGGTGTCCTGGGTCTTATAGCAAAGTTGCATGTCGGAGGAGCTGGTTTTCTGAATGTAGCTCAGTTTGTCTGTTTCAGCCACACAACCACATGTTGACAGAGAACAAAGAGAACACTACACTGCCTATGGAGGTGTAGTTGCAGGGGTAGAGGGTAACATGAATGTGCAACTGCTGACTAATTGCTGGCTTTATGCTGTGATCACTTCCCCCTGCTCTCATCTTCCAGGGATTTAAAGCAGCAATACTCTGGTGGCTCCTCCCCATTTACACTTCTGTCAGTAACATTGGCAGGTACTGGACATTGTATGATGTTGCATTTAGTTACAACAACAAAATGAATATGTCAACTGTTCACTTGAAAGATCTCAAGTTCTCAACCCCCCACCCCCAAAAAGGGATTTTCCTTCTAATTATAACTTATTATTCCATGACTATAAGAACATTTTTATAGAATGACGAGATAGTATGTCATAATCATAATTTAGTATCTTATCAATTCAACTGACTTTATTGGAAATACTTACTTAGACCTAGTTCCTCCTGTTCCTGTTGGAACATTGGGCGACGAGTCCTCCTCAAGATGGTTCTGAAGAATCGTCGGTGAAAGACATCCAACATGTTGGTAATGCTGGCAGTCCTCATCCACATCTCGCAGGCGAAGGTCACTGTTTGAATGATCACTGACATATACAGGTGTAGCTTGATGGCCATAATGACGACTTTGGATGACCATTTGTCACTCACATACACTCGTGCAGCTTGCTGATTCTCGTTTGTACGTTTTTCTCCACATCTCCTGTACTCGAGATGTTACTGCCAAGATACGTGAAGTTCTTGACATACTCAATGTCATACTCGCCTAGAGTGAGTGTTTGGTGGTGTTGATCTTGTCTGACGCTCATGGCCTTCTCGTGGCTGATCCGTAGACCAACCTTTGTTCCGTGCTCTTGGAGATTGCTAGTCATCTCCTGGAGTGCAACGTGGGTATGACTAATTAGAGCCAGGTAATCCGCAAAGTCCAGGTCATGCAGTCTGCCCTGTCCCCACTTGATGCCAAAGTTCGTCCTAGCGAGGGACTTCCTCATCGCAAAATCCACTGCATTAAAAGTGGGATTTTCGTCCCCGTAAACACCCGAAAATCTCACTCGTTTTCGGCAGTTTCCGACAATTTACAGGCTGCGAACGTGGCGTTTACGGGTCCCGTAAATTGTCGAATACGGACCCATGACGTATGTGGAGACCTCCCGGGAGGTGCTA
>JAPZEB010000005.1:29924502-29938392 GCA_029783705.1 Chaetodon striatus
CTTGTTAGCTGCTAGTTGTGCGGCTAGTTTCTAACTCCTATCAAACAGACAGCTCAAATCAAGCAATCTGATTGGCAGCCAGCCATGGTATAATAACCACGTACAACGGCAATTATGTCTCATTCATTCCTTTACACAATTCAGTGTCATTCCGCATTTGCCTGGTTTCAGACCTTTGAATCCAACAACTCCTAAGTTACAACAGAGTGTCACAAGTTGACAATTGACAAACTCCACGTGTGAAAAAAATTAGCCTACCAAACTAGTTATGTAGCTAATAAACATTTAAGTTCAACTTCAACCTCTGTGTAGACGTAATTATGGATGAGTGGACTGAGCAATGCATATATCCACGGGGAAAAATCACCTTGCTGTGTTTTTTATATGTATTTGGTACTGTGTAGTTTGCACATACTGCTCCTATTATCTCAGGCACATGGATTCACTGTAGTCTGCATTGTCCTTGAATTTTATTTTTTATCTATTGCTTCTACTGTGTTATGTGTGGGTTTACAGATGGAAATTAGCATTTCACTAAATCTGTTGCAACCATGTTTTCATTTCTTGTAAATGATTAATGTCATCATACACTGTTCTCTTGTAAATCAAATAAACTAAACTACATTAATTAACTTAAGGTACATCTACAGAACTGCTGTGCCCTATGCTTTATGAATATGTCACTAAAAAAGGTTTAAATTGGAATGTGTCTTTAACTTTCACATTGTCACTGGTAACTGTTCACTTTATGTCGGGCCGACAACCCCCTTAGCTGTGATATAATCACAACATACCACAGCCTGTTGTGAGGTGTTACTTAAGTGTGTACTATTTAGTGCTGAGCAGGTACTGTAGAGCAGGTTTTTAGAGCTCTTTCACTAAACACAGCTGTCCACTGTGGCTGAAAACAACTTGAATGAACCAAAACAGAAAAGTCATGGACCTGAAAATTCAAACAATGAGCTACAGGATGCTATAAAGCACTGCAGAGATGAGGGAACTGCAGAGTCAGGTGTTAATTGTCAGTCTGTTCAATGCTACGAGTGACACCTATAACATACAAGTGGTCATGTTATCCACTGTTAATACAAAAACATTGATTACAGCCTCTTCAAACACATTAATATAGCTACAGACTTGCACACCAGAGAGATCTGCAGAAAGTCCTCTGCTGCAGCTACTATTTTTAACAAAGCCTTTCAGCCAAAGAACAATCTGGCTTTGCTCAAAGACACAGTGGCAAGACCATCGAAGAAAGACACACTCTCGCTCCCTGCTAACAGTTTAAACTGATGACCTTCACAGATTTGTGTTTTTACTCTCCTAATATCACCATTCACTAAAAACCTAACTCCCATTTAAGTGAAGTGGAATGACATTTTGAAAATATCTCCCCCTGAGTAGTCAGAGCCACCCGACGCTGACTCTCAGCCAAGAAGTGTTTTAGGATTTGTGTCCTCTAAGTGTGCCTCCGCTGGCAAATGGTAAAGTGTCAAATTAAAATACAGAGCCACATTAAGCTTGTGGCTCCATTAGTGTGCGGACTGTTCATCAGTGAATTGTAAGTAATGTTGAATGACTGTCAGACATATGGAATGTTAAACATATAGATGATCATGCCACTTTCAAGGGCTGTTAGATACAAGTTAAATACACATTAAACCTATCAATCAATTTTCAATCAATCAATTTTATTTATAAAGCCCACAAATCACAATTTGCCTCAGAGGGCTTTACATCATACAACATCCCTCTGTCTTTTGGACCCTCACAGGGTCACAGGATAAGGAAAAACTCCCCAAAAAACCCCTTTAACGGGGAAAAAAAAACGTAGAAACCTCAGGAAGAGCAACTGAGGAGGGATCCCTCTTCCAGGACGGACAGATGTGCAATAGATGTCGTACAGACAAGATCGACATAATAAATTAATAGTAATCCATATGACACAATGAGACATAAAGAGAGACAGATATTATATTAATAATAGGATTATATATGTATGTGACAATAATCATATGTGTATAACAGTACAAGTATGACTAATAGTGACAGCAGCAGTAGGAGGCATCAGGCAGGACCACGGCTAGAGCACAACCACGAAACAAATGTACTTAGTTACATTCGACCACTGCTGTTCTGGCGTATTCAAATGGACTATATTTATTGTACAGGGGTAAATGTATGTTATGTAATAATATAGCATTAAGAGCCAGCACAATAGATACAGAGGTTATTGTGATAATAATAGTAATAGCACTTGAGAATACTTACAAATGTAATGCAGGAACAGTTACAGTACCAGTCTATTAAAAGCCTTCAAATCAAATTATGTGAGAAGGAAAAACACTAGATCCATAAGCTCACAAGACAAGAGGCCACAAGAAGATATTTTAAGGACTGGAAAAGGTTGGTATTCACTGACTTCCATAAATATATAATGTGAACATTATGAAACACAGTCACATTATGTGTTCTCTAAGTCCTGGTAAGAGTAGCTGTGGTAGTTTGCAGGAGCAGGTCTGTGTCATGAGTGGGAGCAGTAATGTAGGTCAATAGGCCAAACGAAATGAGGTGCAGCAGCAGCAGCAGTGATGGATTAGAGCAGCCTGCCCTGCTGCATAAGAGCTGATTAGTTTACTTTCCTACAGGTACACTCTCAGTGTACATGAACTCTTAGATTAGGTTTACATGACCTAATGTTTAATGTAAGAGTTTATTTAGAAATGACTCAGTTATTTATGACTTAATATTTTCCTCCAATGGGATTTTAGTCACAAACTGCAAATATATGAGGGGACTTTTTCCACTTAACAAGCAGAAGTCTGGCAAACTTTGTGCTGTGCAGCAAAAACATTGTTTAAACCCAAAGAAGTTTATTTTAAAAACTAGCAGATATAGCAACGTTTCCAAATCTTTCAAATATGTCCTTCTGTATTTGGGTAAATGTGTCTAAAATGATGCACAAGATATCTAGAATATGTCTATTTAGTGAAAAGTTTTAGCCATAAATAAGTCCTGGGTTTGAATATTACATTCAGTGTAGATACAGTGGCATGCAAAAGTTTGGGCACCCATGATCAAAATTTAATTTACTGTGAATAGGTAAGTAGAAGATGAACCGATTTCCAAAAAAGCATGAAGTTAAACATGACACATTTCTTCAATATTTTAAACAAGGTTACTTTTTTTTTATTTCAATCTTTTACAGTTTCAAAGTAACATAAAAGGAAAGGGGGCCTGAAGCAAAAGTTTGGGCACCCTGCATGGTCAGTGTTTAGTAGTGCCCCCTTTGGCAAGTATCACAGCTTTTAAATGCTTTCTACAGCCAGCAAAGAGTCTTTCAGATCTTGTTTGGGGGATTTTCACCCATTCTTCATTGTAAAAGATGTATATGTACATTGCTGGAATTTAACTGAATCCATTCTACCCTCTAACTGTGAAAAGTTCCCCATGCCACTGGCTGCAACTCAAACCCAAACCATGATCAATCCACCTCCATGTTTAACAGCTGGACAAGTGATCTTTTCTAGCAATTCTGCACCTTTTTTTTTCTCCAAACATTTCTTTGCTCATTGCGTCCAAAAAGTTCTGTTTTAACTCCCGCAGTCCACAGGACCTGTTTCCAAAAAGCATCAGGCTTGTTTAGATGTTCCTTTGCAAACTTATGACGATGAATTTTGTGGTAAGGACACAGCAAAGGTTTTCTTCTGATGACTCTTCCATGGAGGTCATATTTGTGCAGGTGTCACTGCACAGTAGAACAGTGTACCACCACTCCAGACTCTGATAAATCTTACTGCAGGTCTTTTGCAGTTAAACAGGGGTTTGGATTTGCCTTTCTAGCAATCCTACGAGCAGCTCTCTCTTAGAGTTTTAGTGGTTGTCCAGACCTAAACTTGACCTCCACAGTTTCTGTTAACTGCCATTTCTTAATTACATTATAAACTGAGGAAACAGCTACCTGACAATGATTTGCTATCTTCTTATAATCTTCTTCTGCTTTGTGGGCATCAGTTATTTTAATGTTCAGAGTGCTAGGCAGCTCTTTAGAGGAGCCCATGGCTGCTGATTGTTGGGACAAGGTTTCAGGAGTTCAATGAGCCTAACAAGCTCATTATGGCCTGAGACCCTGGTAAAACCTGTTTGAGAGCTCAAATGTCTTGGGGATGCCCAACTTTTGCATGATGCTCCTTTCCTTTTTTCCACTCTAAAATTGTACAAAAAAAGAATACACTGATCTTGCTAAACATGTTGAAAAGCATGTTCCACCTTCAACTTCATGTCTTTTGGAGATCAGTTCATCCTCTACTCACTTAACTATTCAAAGTAAACAAAATTTTGAACAGGGGTTCAAACTTTGCATGCCACTGTACATGGTGGTAATGACTTTTCTGTTGATGACCTTAGTATTGTGCAATTTCTGCTGTTGGTAAAGATTCGGTTTCCTGCCAAAGTGTGTGCTGATTATCTGTGCATCTGTGTCTTTGACTCCTCAACATCTCAGCTTCTGTCATTTCTGCACTGAGCTGCAGCTATTAATAGTTTTATGTACAAGATATATGATTCAGTATGCTATTTAGTGTAACTGTCTTTCTTTTAATTCTCTGTTTTACTTCATTATGCAGCCTACAATGTAAACTTAGGCCTGTATTAAAATGCATGAAGTAGTCCTATGTATGTGTTAGTGAATGACTGAATCAATCTGCATTCACATTCCTTACGTGTATTTTCTATTTTCATGCAGGGGGGTGTCATTGTAGATCTGTTGCAGGATGGTCTACACAGGGTATAAACACACTCGCCTCAGCATTTAGTAAACAGCAGCACTTTATTGAGGTGTGGCTCACCTGCAACATATCACTAAAATAGTCGCTAAAGGGCCACCCTACTTGTACCTCCTCTTGCTGTCATAAAATTAAACTACTGACTGCTGTTTTTATGTTTCATCACTCAGCGGGTCACTCGCAATTCGTGATATAAAAGAGCACAGTGGTTGGGGGGGTTAACTGCTGTCATACCAGGAGCAAGCATATGGATTTATTGATCCTGATATAGATTGGCTCTGGACATCTCCACAATTTATGATCTTTTGTTAAATCTGCTGACTTACTGAAGATGACATGATCAGAGTTTAGGACACACCAGTACACATATTATCTTATTTTTTGGTTAAGATTCTCATCTTGGTGTGTATTATACAGTATCATGCTGTTTGAATAAAACATAGTAGCCTGGTTATTTGTTCATGAGTCTTCTGTAGCAATGTGAGCAAATGAACCACAGTGTTGCAAAATAAGCAACAGCCAGTACTCTCAGCAGACTCCTCTTAGCATCAGGTGTTCAGTGCAGCGTGAGCAATCATTGATGTTGGCCCCCCTCCATCTGGTGGCTCCTAGATGACCACCTGTCTCACCTCTGCCTAAAAACCGCCCTGCCTGGATCCAGGCTGTTAAACATGAGTATGTGATGCAGTTTACTTTTGCTGCCATATCTATAGCTTCCAAGTGACAGATCTACTTGGTGCAGCTCTGAACTAATCTCATAAGATGTGATTGGGATGACAATCTTTTTGAAGGACAGTGGTGGAATGCAATTATTTTTTTTAATTACAACGTTGATTTGACACATGGTTTTACCCTGAAAGTGGGTATTCTGACTCTGTGGCTCAGGAGGTAGAGCTGTCTAGGGCTGTAGTCAACCAAATAAAATATTTTTCGACTGGAATGCTACCTACTTCAACCAATCGATTGGTTAATTGCTCCAGTGAGGACGCTGGTGTGATCATATTCCTTTCAGATGCTTTGTAATCCAGCCTTGAACTGTGGTGTCTTTTTGGAGACTTTGTTAATAAATCCATAATGATAAATCCAACACTGTATGCATTAACAATGTATTCAGTTATTCATTTTACATTTTCCAATTAAAAATGAGAGTTCAAAAAATGTTTATCTTAAGGTAAAATGCTGTGCTCGTCACTATAACCAGCCATGTGATCACAGTAAATACCAAAAAGACCAACAGTCACAGAGGACAATGCATGTGCTGAACAACAATAACAAGCCGTTTTCAGCTGGGAAATGAAATGCTTCAGTAACACCAGTGATTGTCTGATCAATCAGAATTTGGTTGGACAACCGTGTATTGACCAACCAATTGACCAACCAACCAGAGTTTACAGTCCTAGAGCTGTTGCTGACCAGTGGTAAGGTTGGAGGTGCAATTCCTAGCCCTTGCAGTCTACATTTCAAAATATACCTTGGCAAGATACTGAACAGCGTCTGAATGTTTATCTGATGAGCAGATGGCACCTTGTATGGTAGCCTTGGCCACCAGTGTATATGTGAATGGGTGAATGCTGCTGGTGTGGTTACAGCGCTTTGAGTGATTGCTAAGATTGGAATGCGCTGTATAAATGCAGTCCATTTTACCATTCATATGCAATTTTTATTGCCACCTAGGACAGTAATGAAGTGACAACAATTAGAGTATTACAGTAATGACAGTGGATCATGAAATCATTTAAAACCATTATAATATGAAGAGCAGTCAGATGATTCACATTGGCGCATTACAGAGATCATCAGACCAGCAGGGGACTTGCGCGCCTTCTTGACACAAATGTCCTTGGACTATTATGACTTGACCTGACTATTATCTAAATTGTCTCTCTCCATTTTTCCTCATACCTCTTGCTCTCCTCCTCCTGTTCCCCTTTCAGGTGTTTTCCTCTCATCTTGCCTAATGATACATGCTAATTGTTTTTAAATGGGTTCTTTGTGCTGGTGCACCTTCTCTCCCTTCAATTCTATTATATCCTCTCGACCATGAAAAACCAAAAATTCACACAGGCTGGTCAGACATATGAATCAATAGATCTAAATACAATTGCAGGGCTACTTGAGGCGCTGGGGGCTTTCTTTTTCCCAGCCTCTACATGAAACATTAACAACAAAGAGACAATTCCAGCATTGGTGCTGCAGTGTGTGTAGTTCAGTCCAAAACCTCCTATGAACCTCCAAGCAAGATACAATGCTGACAGCAGATTTCATGCCAAATATAACAGAAGGCTTGGTTAGTTGTGTCTTTCTTAGTGGAACACTTTAAGTGGAAGAGAGTGAATGAATCTGAACATGAAACACAGTAACAGTTGTTTGCTTTGTTTATGATTATAATTTCCTCTAAAGTACATCCCAGCTCCATATGGCACATTCTAACTTTTCCATATCTCTGCATAGTGTGTGACATTATCCTTTATTACTTGCCTTGTTGGCACCCATACAAGACAAGAGCAGCGCCAAGAAACAGTGCCTAGGAACAATGCTTTTAAGATGAGAGGAACAAGTAAAGTAGGGAAAGACAAAGAAGGAAAAAAGATTTTAAAAAGAGTATGAGTATTTTTTTTCTGCAGCTGTCCACGGCTTTTTAATTTCATCTGAGATTACAGAGCGTGATGAGCTCAGTCGTGTTACGAATCCCGCCACGCGGGCTTCTCCAACGCACCCCCACGCTCTGATGGAGCTTCATGAATTCCCCTTATTGCTGTTTAATGGAGATGGGTGCCCAAACAAATGAGCAGCCTTTGCCTGGCTCAGCACCGCGGGTTCTCATTAATCCGGATGCTGAGACGCTGATGGCACTAATTTTTCAGACTAAGCGGTGTCTGCGTCTCGCCGCTTCATGGCTCTCCCACAACAGGAGAGAGTTTCAATCAGAGACACAGCCCTAAGGCAAAGAGAGTGTTCATGTCACACCTGGTCTGTTGAGCTTGCTGTCTCACTGTTGGAAATCTCCCCCAACAGTGCCCATCTGTGTCTGTGGGAAAACACAGAGTGGTGCAGGCGTGATGAGAGTCTGTCTCGGTATTAAAGGGATGCTAAGGAGAGACATAAGTGCAAATTACATTTGAAACAAAACATCTTTAGAATGCAGCCTTAATTTTCAGAGTAACCTTTTTTTTCCAGGCTAAAACTAGACACCGTCTTGCAATGAGATCATTCCAGCTGTGATACAGCAATCCATGGCTTAAAGCGATTATGAGCCAGGGGTGTAAAGTGGCCCCTTCCCTACTTCCTACCCTACTACTTCCAACCCTCTTGCTTGGACCACACCTGTCTTCATACTCTGTGTTCATTTTGATTTCAACTACACACCTGTAAAGCTGCATGACTGCATCTTGTACAGTTGCATCACTGGTCCACAGACAGACACACAGAAAGATGGACAGATAAACTAGGGGTTTATGTACCTATAAAATTGTATGTGTAGCTTTCTGGAGCTGGCTTATATAAATGTGTGGTGTCACCACACATACAAAAGTGCGGTGTCTTGTAAAAATATATGTAATTAATCTAGACATTATTTGACTACAATATCTCTCGGTAACAAACAACTGTAAAGCCAGTATGTCTTCTCGCTGGGGCTAAAATGACCTCATGTAAGCAGCACATTCTGATCATGACAGCCTTTTTCCTCAGCCCCGGTCACTGTGGTAATTATGGGTGAGACAGAAATTCCCCAGTAGCCCTGTGGGAGTTCTTTAACCGCTTCAGAATCACTGAGCATAGGATTCTCCAGGGGATTTACTGTCAAGGAGAGTGTCAGCGGGACTGATGGTGCTTTTTGAGATTTATTATGAATTTGCATAGATTTTAATATGGGAGGGGTGCAGGAGGGAGGTGGGGGGTTTGATAGTGCTTCCATTTGCAGCAGCGATATGGCCTACTTTAGACATTCAATATCTCTAGTGTGGTAGAGAGCTGGCAGTATAGATGAAGGGAGGGTGATGATGAGACCTATGCCTTGGTACTCAGGTAATATCCTCCAGGGAATGTGGGATGGGATGTAAACTCGCAGATGTTCCTCCCTATGGATACTCACTTGTGCTTGTCACTGGTCTGTTCTAAAAGTGCATACTAGCCACGTAAACCCAGTCTGTCAAACTGATTTGGATTGGTACATTTATTTTACAGCTTTCTGACAGATCCTCCACATCTGCTCATTTACACATGATCTCTCAGCATGAGCCATCATGCTGTTCCTTCATTGTCTGTTTCCTGCTGCTTCCCTGATTCCCCAAAGTGCTGTAGAACTTCTCCAAACACCACAGATAATGCAGACTATTCAGGGAACATCTTTATTGGGTGCAAAGAATTTTATGTTTTGTTGAATTCTGTTGTATTATTCATGAATTGTGCAGGTGTGATAAAAAGAAACAGTCCTAGGTATTTTGATGTAGACAACGTAATATGAGGGAGACTAATATTGGGAGTACAGCAGGTTCCTCAGTAATGACTGCTTTCAGTGGTGACCTTGCACTTCACATTACCCGACCACAATTAATTATTTCTGTAATGGCTAAGGTTTTTTAATATTTGATACTGAAGTAGGAATTCAGATGGTAGTCTGGAAATTCCTCAGTGGGTTAATGCTGTGCTTGTATGTTGGAGACTACTGTAGAAGGAATTTGAGATTTTTTGCAGAGCAGATTTTGAGAAGGTTATAAGGAGCTTGCGGTATGCCAGTGATTGCTTGAGAGTGCGATGCACAATGAAATCATCCATCCGCTCTATACTTGTTCAGGGTTGCAAGGAGGGCAATTGGAGACCTGTTGGTTGTCAAATCGAAAGGCTTTATTAATTAGCTGGATTCACTGGTTGCTTTTGAGAGGGCTGCTCTGTCCATAACATTAAAGTTGCATTTGTAAACACATGCAATCCCAGAGTGGTTTTCCTGAGAAACAACAGCTGCAGAAAAGCCACAAACATGGCACCCAAAAATGTGTGTTTCCCTTGACTGCTAAAGTATAGTTATTAATTAATGTTGCAAACAGCAATTAATGCTCCCTCACACCTTTGCGCATGTCGAGATCTGGTCAACGTGGCTGTGCATTTCTGCAAAGGTCAGACACTGTGTGTGGAAGTTTGATGGTATTTCTTGATTGCAGTGTGTGGCACTGGAAATGACCCTTTGCAAATTTTCTAAAACTTCCTCTGTCCACGGTGTGACGCTAGAGAACACATGCTAATTACAGGTAATGTTGCTGTGTATCCTGACCACATGATGTAAATTTCATGTAAAGTGAATGCTCTCTGTCACATAAGACAGACTTCTTGTCGTCAGTAGGGAGCACTTTCACTATGAGTCCCTGGGCATGTAGCTGTCTTCAGGAATGGACTCTTATCCAGCATGGGAAATTTGGGGCAGATTAGATTGTGTAAAGCAGTGGTTCCAGGCCCAAAAATGAACACCCACCAAGTGTAAAATTAGGGTAAATTTTTTGTTTGGTGAGTGAATCTCAGGAGGCTATTTGCCACACTAGTGGGTAGATGTTTGTACCTAAATAATGTAATTCATATATGCTGAGTGTCTACCCCATTTTGGTGTCACTGATGGGCTCTGCTGCTCCACTCCTGTCAGTGTCAGAGATTGACTCACAAAACCCCCTCACACGCTATGGATGTGTTTTTACACACGTCTGAACCTGACTTAAGTGTCCGCCACTAGTTTTGCAGTACCGTTTACCATATGATCCACTAAGCTATCACTTGCCACTGTTCTGCTGCTAGCTACCATGATGCTAATGTAAAGCTGATGGTTATGAGTTATAAAGGTAATAAAATAAAAACACAGAGGCTCTGTAGTTTTAACTATGGATGCATTAAGAGACCTGGATACAGCTTTGGAGGTTGGACCCCTTTTATTCTTATGAAAGTTGCTCAGTGGCACATAAAGCCAAAAAAACTCTATTTCCACAGAATGAAATAGCTTCAGATGATCTGCACTGCATCTACATCACTGGGCCCATAAAGCAAGTGCATGAGATACTTCTGCCAGCTGAGCTGTCTACTTTGCTCTGCTAGCCTCTGCTAACTTGAATGGGGATAAAAAGATTTAATCTTACAGCTCCTCTAGCCTTTCCAATGTTACTGGACTGAATGGATTCAATCCTGATAGTGAAATGAGTCATTTCGTGGGGGTTGTGATGCTCAAAAAAGAATTTAACCACTGATGTACAGATGTCTCATTCCCAATGTAAGTCAATGGGAAAAAGTCTTTATGGGCCCCAGGATATCAAGTGACAGACACAGGAGTTATTCATCAATCAACTTATCACTAACAATACAAACCAAGAAATGCACTGAAAAGTAATAATTAATAATACTGAAATTATTTAGTAAAAAGGCTCACCTGAACACACATCATAGGCCAAGTGCACAACACAGATAAAAAAAACATGTAATTGAGACACCACTGCTATAACACACTCATAAAGAACACAACATAACAGTGTAGGCTATGGGAGGCCTCCTGTTGACCAACCAAATAGATTATTGAATACTACGTCCTTACACACATACAGAAACCATACAAGCACAAACAGTAAAATACAATCAATTCATCATCAACACGTAGACCCACACAGCCACTAAATAAATTGGATTTGTTTTTCACTCATCATTGACATAACTTCTTTAAGAGGAATGTTTTGCTCCCTGCAGCCGTGCACTTTAACTTTTGACAAGTTCCATTGGCCCCAACTGTATGCTGGTGCATGTGAGTGCTCATAGTTCTCCATGGGTGCTTGGGCCCTGAGGCACTGAATTGGCACCTATGGCGTAAAGCTGTTTTTAGGAGGATCAAACTGTGCTACTGATATTAATCAATGGATAATTACGTGTCTGGATTATTTGGAACAGATAGGATGACGCCAAATTGGTAAGTAAAGCTGAATAGTTTCTTATCCTTGTATTGTGTAAGTCTACAAAGACCTTAAATGTGGCCTGCTCACAAATGACAGGACACAGAATAAATATATGTGGGACTTTATTCCCCAACTGCACTTGAACACTGTAAGAACAGCATTAAATTTGTAAAAATCAAGCAAAGCAGAATGGATTCTAGACAAATATTGTGAGGAGAAATTGACTGAAAAAAGGTCCCTCCCAATCTCAAAGTAATTATGAGTTAATAGTTGTGTAGATATCAGAAATTAATTTCACGCACATTTCTAGTACTAGGGTATCTACTTAATTACACAACAATGCTTGCTAGAAAAAGAAAGCATGTTTTGGCCATGCAGCAACTATCCTCAGTCTAATTAATGTACTAATAATGCTATTCTATAACCAGCAACCTTATTATGCCCCTAATAAAGAAGTAAAGTTGTTCTTCATTAGGAAACTTTAATTTAAATTATACAAATTATCGAAAGTACCCATTACTTTGACTTTGCATGCGGGTTACTCTGTGCAAAAGGCTTATGGCCATACCCACGTGACATGTGGAAATGACAGCCATTATCGGAGCCCCATTCCGCCAATAGCAATAGTTAGCTCAATCTGAACCAAGACAGCAAACTTTATTGCCTCCCACATTGTTCATGGAGTTGCATTACAGCTTCACTCCATCCTGTTCTTAACTTTAACAATAAATGCCCTAGACATATAAACTACATCACTGCTTACCAGAGGGAACTTATTCATATGCTGAGGCTGTGGTGATGACTTATTTAATGTATCTGAACCCTTTTTTGGGCTAGCACACCCGCTATCCATTATCCAGGTCTCTTACTGCTCCCATCCATTAAAATGTATGCTAACTGTCTAAAATGTATCTACTGTCTGTAGATCATTATTCTGTTATATCACTAAAAATAATCCTGTCACTGAATGCCAAATAACAGACTTGATTAAACTGGTCAGTGTGAATATAATTATCATTAGTTTCCCAGGGAGCATGTGAATTAAATGTATATTTATGAGTGTCAAACAAATGCAACTGTCAAACTTAAATGAGGTCTCGTCATTAAACACAAACAGCACCCAATCAGAAAGCGGAATTGTTGTATGAATTGTTCCAGTGGAAACTAGCGCAGCCTACCAAGGAAAAAGTCCCAGGCTACTGGAAGGAAAGCAAAAATATATATTGGCTCCTCAACAGTATATTAAAGATCTATCTTTTGAAGGAAAGAAGCTAATTTGCATTGAAAATTAGTGTGAGCCCTGCACAAGCCAGTGTGAGCCCAGTCTTTTGGTGGTTCCAGTCAGGGGGTCCTCCCAAGGATATTTTGCGTGTCAAAAATTTTGTTTCTTGCATTCTGTCCTCATGTGAAGGAAAACACAAAATTCAGGCGGCAGGTTAGCAATTAAAAATATAATGTATTACTTTCTGTATTGCTTTTAAATATTTTTTATTTCCTGTAGATCAACTTTTCTTATTTGATGTTTTCCCTGCTGAGTCAGCACACATGTAGGCATGATTTAGTCTTCCATCCTCCTATATTACGTTATATTTTACGACTAGGACATTGTAGCTGCTACAAGAGATGTTCACATCAATGATAAATGAATTCATTATAATTAATTTATAAAATCCTGTACTTAAATAACTCATATGTGTTTCAGCAAGAGTTCCTCACATGTTCAAAACTTTCTGAACTACTTTAAGGGAAAAAAAGTCCTGCCCTATAGTTTGCTGTGCATTATGTTATTGATTTGTGCTCTAGTATCCCCTTCAGACTGTCTGACAGACACAGAGCCCTGTTTGGAACTCTGTACGGATAAGACAATTTTGTCCAAAGACTACAACTTTAAGGCAATATTGACTTTTAAAAACAGGTGAAATCTCGATCGGGACTGCCTTGCCCCTCTCCCTCTTTCTTTGTTTATCATGAGACTACTGCTGCGTGACTGCAGGTCTGTGTTTGGGACAGAGTCACACATATAGTGACAGGGCTAATTGTTGGCATCACATGGCTAAAGTTACTAAATGGTTATTAACAGGTAAAACAACAGAGCTGAGCTTCAGTTTCAGTGTGATATTAATGGCTCGGTTACGGATGTTAGGCCACTTCTGTGGGGCCTCTGCTCAAGTGGCAAAATATGCCAAGTA
>JAPZEB010000005.1:29938492-29948786 GCA_029783705.1 Chaetodon striatus
TATTGGGCACAGAACGTAGAAAGTAAAAATAATGGTTGGAGCTACCATGATGTATGGCATTTCGGCCGTCGCGATCTTGGTTGTTGTAACCAGAAGTAACCATATTTGGGCGAGAGGCTGGAGATATGGAGGAGTGAAGGGTGGCTCTGACTGAGAAGCCGAGGATACTAAAAGCAGACAGCCTGTCACTGAAAGTGGCCTTCCATTAATTATATGTAATATTGAGCCTTAAGTAAATGTAAATGGACAAGTTATACAAAAATTCACAGTTGTCATGAAGGGGGAAATTAGCTATAGAAACTGAAACCACTTTTTTGTACCAGGCTGTAAACATGTTCTGCTGTAAGGTTGGGCATTTTAACATGGAGGTCAATGGGCATTGAGTCAGACTCAAGTTGATGTTTAAAGATCTGCAGTTTTTGGCACTTCCATATTGGCTTAATTTTTTAGTTTCGTTTGCTGCTCCGGTTCAAGATGAGACTGAACTTTTCTATGGCTGTCACTTTTTGAGCCATGCCAAAGGCCAAAATGACCTGCAGTAGACCTTGCTTGTTTGATTGATTGTTTGGCTTTCTTGCCTTCATTTATTAGAACAGTTGAAGATAGACAGGGAACTGGTGGAGGGGTGACATGCAGCAAAGACTTCGGTATGGACTTAGTCTTTCATTCGTGGGGTACAGGCTCTATCAGGTAAGCTACAGGGTGCCCCAGGCTTGTGGCTAAGAAGCCAAGCCGATTTCTGAGGATTAAGCAGTCAATAACAGTATAAAACAGTCAACAAAACAGGTTTTTAAGGAACTGTGCATCACTGCAGCCAGAAGAGTTTATTTAGCATACAGTCGTAAATGTGCACACCAAATATTGGGCTGATTTGTCCAGTAGTATGCAAGATTATCTGCGGATGGACAGATACACCAAACACGACCAAATGCAATATCCCTGTCAGCCTGAATAATTTAAAAATGTTCACCTCTTGGACGTTGTTGTTACGATTGCTCTTACAGCTTACACTGAAATCTATTTTCTGGAGTAATAACCAGGTCTCAGCTCTATAACTCTGAGGTGTTTCAGGGGATTTGGACCTGTCAAAAAGCAACAGATGGAAAGACACCTGTGAAAGTTTTTGCACTCCATATTGAAGTTCAATGGGAATAACACATCAAGGTTAAGGACTCCACTGGCTCAAATCAAACGCTGAAACAAAATGTCCAAAACAAGACAGACATTATCCCTGAGGACAAAGTATTGAATATAGAGCTTTTGAAAAAAGATGGAATATCTGTTTCCTTTTTATAAAAATAAAGACTGATTTAATTCGTCTGGAAATATAAACAAATACTACTCATAGCAGATGTTTGTCCTATAAAATTAAAGAAACAAGTGCTGTGTCTCTTACTTCCCTTTGGCAGCAGCGTGTGTACCACATCTGGAAAATTGCTACTACGAACTAAATTAAACATCTAATTTAAAAATCTAACTGCTGCCAAGTTTAAAATCTGTTCCCTCAAAACAAGGGCTAGTTTATACCTTTAAGAGATATCTGAAGGAGAGATGCCTTTAATCAAAGTCTTTTCCCTTTGAATTTGACAGCACATGTACTAAAAAGTCTTAAAATACACAACTTCTCCATATTAAATGACAAAATATGTTGTTTGTCCATGCTCCCCAGATTGACACTTGGAGGTATTTTCTGATCTGACATCTCTGTCAGCAGCACCACATCATTTGTCTGTGCTTTCCAAAATCACTGTTCCAATATACATCTGTTTTATGATCTTACACCACTATGGTTAAGATTTGGTTAGGCTTAGCCACAGAAACAAAAAGGTTTCTGGAAAGATCATGGTTTGGGTTAAGATAAGCAATTTTGCTAAGAGTACTTTATTAAAACTAATAAACAAGACGTTAAGGTGAGGGAATGACTGAGATCAGTTATTGACTTTCAGTTGGATGCAAGGATGGAAGCAGTGGGCTCCCATGTTTAAGTCTGATGTTTTGTTGATGCATCCATCCACCCAACTTCCTCCCTAAAAATATAGCATAAAAACGTGGCCTGACTTCCTTTTCTGTTCCTGTCCTATGACTACCAGGGGACTTTGTCACATGTAATTTTGGGGCACAGACTGCTGATCTTCTTGGGAGGACAGGATCAAAATACAAGGCACAACTTGGTATACTAAGAATAAAGGGCTTGTAACTAATGGTCCACCATTAATGTTTAATAAATTATTTATTGATACTTAAAGGAGTTGTATACCACATTCACAGCATTAATGCAGCAGCAAATAACTTTTTGCTATGTAAAGAAATAGTGGCGTAATGGCGTCCTGACAAAGCAGCAACCCTGCAGAGATGATAAATGAGGCTGAAGCAGAAATGCCAAAAACTGCAGTTCCTCGAATTGCTGCTTGAGGCTGGCTTGAAGAGTGAGCCAGTCCCCACAGATTGTTAAAATGTGCAACTTTACAGCAGAAATATACATGTTTACAGCCTGGTACAAAAATGGTTTTGGTCTCTGTAGCTAATTTCCCCATTAATGACAACTGTACAGGGGCTGAATTTTTATAGACCTGAACTGTTTACATGTTATCAGGGCTTGAAGTTATGCATAATTAAGGGCTGGATCCTTTGAGTGATAGGGTGGGTGCTGTCTGTTGACAAGTTGCTGCAATCTTGGTTAAGTAATGTAACCATGGCAAAACCCCAGATTCACTTAGTTGTAGCTGTCGTTGTTTCAGTGTGTTCTGTCAATGAAAGTAAATTGTAAGGGCTGGTCAACACATTTTCACTCTGACCTCATCACATAGCGACACTTGGTCATAGACTTTCCATGTCGACATATGACGTACACATGTGCATGTGCATAGTACATGTGAGTCCCTGTGTGTGTATCACACTGGCTAGCTAATTGTTGCCGCTCTGCACTGTGTTCACACTGAGCTTACCACTGATAATGCTGTCCTAACCCACAGCTTCTTCGCAAAAGTGTAGTGCCCACCCTGATGATAGACTCATTCAGTCTGACAA
The DNA here is from genome assembly GCA_029783705.1 of Chaetodon striatus. Lineage (NCBI taxonomy): Eukaryota > Metazoa > Chordata > Actinopteri > Chaetodontiformes > Chaetodontidae > Chaetodon > Chaetodon striatus. Next base: position 29,941,520 of record JAPZEB010000005.1, read on the forward strand.
ACAAAATTAGTGTCAATTTGACTGAAACAGACCAAATCAATCAGAGATAAAATGAACCTTAAGCTACCCTTTGAACACCCTCTTTCTGCTCCACCACTTTTTAATTCCTGCTTGACTTTCCTCCGTGGTTTGGACTGTACCTTGATCAATAATGCAACGGTCTACACATAAAGTGGCCAAAAGATGGAAGGCAGCCCTTTCACTTGAATAATACTAAAAATGCATTAAAACCACAGTGATAGGGGAGATGTGATCAGGGAGCTACAGGTGAGATTGCCACAGGTTATCACAGAACACCTTCTCTAGTTGTTGTTAACACACAATGTGCGATCTCACTGCACTGAGCATACGCAGAACAAAAATATGCCTCCATCCCTCAAGGAAGGAATGTGTGAAAAAAGCAAGCTTGCCACCTGTTGTTGGAAAACCTGACCAAGACTTTTAGCTGTCTATAGTCAGACAAACTCTGTGATACTGCTCTAATGTTTTTGAAGCCAGGCAGTAAACTCAGCCTAGTATGGCCTCATGGATATAAGACCTCAAAAGTAAAGAAACATTAAAAATTTCTCCCAAGATGGATGGCTCATCTAACTTGATACATTTTGTAATTTACATATTTATGAAGACATTAGTTTCTGTATTAAAGAACTGGGCTCAAGCTTCTAACCGTCATCAAACAGCTGCATTATGAGTTGTGTGCTCACCGTTAGGCCTCTCAGTCTGTGTGCAAAGCACTCTTCTTTACAAAATAAATAAATAAATAAATAAAACCCTACACAAAACATTAATAAATTCATGATAGCTTTGTGTTATGTAAATCACTCATCTTTGAGAAAAAAGTGAGACAGAATCTTATAACCCAAACCCTGAGATCATAATATATGTGTACAGCACATATTAATAACTCATTTATTTAGAATCGTGACTCAATTTGAACATTAAAAAGAAATTTACATCAATATATGTGTAAACTGTCTTTTCACATCGAGAATGTTCAACCTGCAACAAAAACTATTTTCTCAGCTGAAAAAGATGACCTTGCCTGAAACAAACATATGCATCCACCCACGTGCGAGGTCCTGGCCCAGTGTAGTCCACTCTTCCTTCACACATAACCCGGGGTTGTCTGTAAATGAAACCACTCTTGCTTCCCTAACTACAGACAATAAAGCTGCCACAATGAGAAAGGTCCTCAGAATGAAGGCGAGAATTGCTCATGGAAAACACATTTCAAGTAGGTCCGTGGCACAACGTGCGCCAAAGATGAAGCGAGTTGTAGAGGCAATAAAGTTGCTTACTGTGGGATGCTGACTAACAAGATGAAAAAAAGATCAGCACATGATGCCTCATCTTTCATTCTGGGACAATTAGAAGTTGGTGTTTACCTCTCTGCAGGCTGTAGATGCTCCCCCTGCTTCATGCAAGAAAAGATACAGCAGCGCTTATTCTTTGGCTCTGCAGGACATGAATTAACGCCTCCTGGAGGTACAGCGGAATGTCCCTTCCATGATAGACCAGGGTAAACCAAGCAACGACCTACAGATCAATTTCCCAGCATTCACAGTGGCAGAGCCAAAACCCAGAGGCTTGTCCAGCTCATCATCCCCATCCGTCTTTAGATTAATAATCTATAACCTAATCCATCCTCTTATATAGATTAGATCTGGCTCAGGAGGAATCCCTGAAGAAATAAACACTTCAGTGCTCAAAGATGTGTGTGTGTGTGCAGCAGTTACCATTTGTTATTCCAGAAATTAAACACAGAAAGGCTTTTGAGCAGCAGTATAATGCAGTTATTAAGCGACATTAGATATATTTTCAATATTATTTTCTGTTTTTCTTCTGTTGCAAGAAAATGATGATAGGAAAATGCTGTAAACTCATCTTCAAGGCAGCAACAGCAAGGATTTAAATAAGAAATCAATACTGTTTAAAGGACTATTGTCATGATTTATGTTACACTGTTTCTTTATAGGGAAACTAACAAGAAATGCATTTGTTACTGTTACATGCACAAAGCTGGGTTTTATACAACAAGGCTGGTGGCACATTTCCTGCAAAAATGCAAATTTTGGGTGCACACTAGTACAAACAACGTTCAGCCGTAATAATGTGTACAGGCTCAGTTATCTTTAGGAACAAAAGGGAACGTCTGATACCATCTGCAGAAAACACACTCCTGACAATCTTTCTTTGAATAAAATGGGCATTTTGTTTTTTGTACAAACCACACACATCTAACACAGCTTGGCCAAGGATAACATCTGTTCAATTTTGGAAAGCTTCTTTGAATGTTAGATTTGAGATAACCATTTGAAACAACCTTTATGTATCGAATTATCACATGAAGAACTTTATCAAGTGAAAAGTTAAAATGTGCAGGCAGCAATTACTGAATAACTCCTAACATTTACCCAACTTTGAGTCTGAGTTGAGGCAATTTTTTCTAAAGTCACTGATATTTACCGCCCCTATGATTGCAGCACATGCATAACCCAATACCACAGCTCACACTGGTCCCTTAGATCTCATTCAGGTTGACTCGGTGCGTTAATATCAAAATCTGTTATTTACAATCGGAATTGGAATAACTGAACCAGCACACATTGGGTCGGGTACCCACGGGGAACCTTCAGGTGATATTAAAAAGGTGATTCACAGTTGTTATTGGTATTATTGATGTTTTGCTGTTCAATATACTATTATGGCTCTTCTCTTGATACAGTTAATCGTCTTTGTATCTAAATGTAATTGCTTGGCATAGTTATTGGCATCTTCAGTAAGCAAATTCTCTATTCTTTCCCAGGTCTGAGTGGTAGACCTGCTATTAGAGGCTGTATGGTACTGGTTGGGTGTTGGAATGTACTGACAGGTCGGCGTGCAACACCCGCTGCTAGTAGTCATTTGATATCGGTTGGACAAATTCCAGAAAGGTTGATGGCTTGGAATTGAAGTGGTGGTGTTCCTGCCAGCCCAAGGGTGATGCAGTCACTGGATGCCAGTGGGGAAGGGCTTGTGCCCTCCCTGGCTTGATGCCTTTGGTGGCTTCCCCTCACCCAAAGGTGATACCTGCTACGGTCCATCACGGGGACACCTTCTGGCATGTACGGCTGTGTCTTTCAGGTGCCATGTCCAACTCTCATGCTCATGGAGGCGAAAGCTCGCTTGTTCCTCCATTGACTATCATGCTCCTACCCACCACTCATCTCTGGTGGGGATGGGTCTGTGAGACTGACCCTGGACACCTGTTGCAGCCAAAACAACTTGGAGGTCAATGCTCTGAGGACAGTGGAAAGGCTTAAGGATTTTAGGATGCACGCAGTCTACCCACCCCCATCACACTGTTTGAAACCCCAGTCAAAACTTTGGAGTCCTTCTGTTTGGGCTCCATCATTACCCAGCACCTACCCTAATAAAAAAACACAGCACAGGATGGACTTCCTGTGGCTGCTGAAGAAATTCAACCTGCCAAACACAATGATGGTGCACTTTCACACAGCCATCATTTAGTCCATCCTCACCTCCTCTATTACCATCTGGTATGCTGCTGCCACAGCCAAGGACAAGTTCAGACTGCAGTGTATCATTCGCTTGGCTAAGAAGGTGGCTGCAGTCTGCCATCCCTCAAGGACCTGCGTGCCTCCAGGACGCTGAGGCGGGCAGGAAAGATTTTGGCTGACCCCTCCCACCACAGACACAAATTCTATAAAAAACTCCCCTCTGGTAAGAGGAGGCTGCGGTCCATCAGAACCAAAACCTCATGCCACAAAAACAATGTCTTCCTGACTGCAGTGGGCCCCATCAACAAGGCCCGCAACCCCCACTGACACCGACTCTTACCCTGACACACTCCGGACATCAGGAGATACATTAATGCGCACCCTATCATCATCACTGCCACCTCTCTTGCATATATTCTTGTAACTGTATTATACTGTGAACTTTCATCCCTTATAATTTGCACATTTCTTCACAACTGTACACTTTTAAAAACAGTTATGTCATAGTTATTGTTATGTATACATATATTTATACTTTTCATATTGTAGACTTTCCAAAATTCATTTTATATTATATCTTCATATATATTAATGTTATGCATCAAATCATCACTAAGTCAAATTCTTTGTAAGCACAAACTTACTTGCCAATAAAAACCTTTCTGATTCAAGTCAGGCCATGGATCATGTGTCGGCAGCTTGGGTCGGGTTGCAGAACTAATTGTTCATATGTGCAGGTGGTGGAGTGGGTGTGGTTTTGCATATCGCAGATCTGGTTCAGGGGCAAGTCTTGAAAGTCAGATCCTCGCAGGACTCTGTGAATGGGAAACATTATACAATACATTTTGAGTCAGTATTTTATTTTATTTTTTTACTTTTTAATGACCACTGATTTACTACTTCCTACAGGGCGTAACAAAGTCTCTGTAAGAGATTAAAGATACTCTCAATGAGAAAATCACCAAAACACTTCAAAAAAGATTATGCATTTTTGATGAAGTGCCCCTTTAAAGCTTAATTTCTGCCACCCTTAGAAAGATCAGGAATTTGATCAAAGGCACTGAATAATTAAGTACCTTTCATGGAGATCATAAAGATTAGCCTAATCTGACTGCTCTCAAAAATAATATTTAAAAAATGACTAAATGCACCCGAGTGCATATGAACTGATCCGAGGGATACTGACTGTTTACTTCACGTCATGATGACTTGTGTTTTAAACACTTCTCAAGCTCTTTGCTTTATCAAATCACAGATGAAAATCTATGTTAGGTAGTAAAAGGTTGATCATATTCTTGTCTTTATTAAAGGCCATGATTCATGTCGCTGAACCACTTCTGATTATTTTACTAACAGCTTCAGGTTCTATTTATATTATTACATCTAAAGTCTCTGCACACTACATACACAACAGATGAAACATCTGTGTATCCAACACACAAATTCTCATGAACATTGTCCACATGCATACAATTGGATAATTAGTTTATTATTTATGAATGATAAAACACAGTATCTTAAAGATATAAATTAGATTTAATATACTACGTTTTTATGAAGGATCATTGTTTTTTAATTAAGATACACACAGATACAGAGGAATTACTGTAGCTATTGTACATCACTGTGCACCAGGATCATAGAGAGTGCTCCAGAGATTGTGCCTTATTTATACAATCTGTTAAAAATTTGAGTGGGTGCAAAAATTTATCTGTGGATATATTGAAGCTAATTGTATACCATGGCCATGGAGAATACTGGATTGTAATTGGCCAGAGGCAATGCATTATTTATAGATAACTGCAGGGCTCTAACATAACAGCTTTATTAATGTTATTATCAGCAATAAATATTATTCTTTACCTGCCTGGGATTTCTTCTGCTGGTTTTCGAAGTAATGTTAATTACTATGTTGGTTAAGATAGTGGGCTTCAGCAAAATAAATTTGACCCTTTGTCATTTATTATTTTTACATAACTGCATGGTTTGTTGTGCATTTTTCAACAAGCCCTCGGTAAGAAAACAGGCCATTGGTTGGTGCTTCATATGATTCATATGAGTAATCTGATCTGCTAACACACACCATAAATTTCTCTTTAAGTTATCTTTAATGTGTTGCCTCACTGCTCTGTGAGTTTCAAAGAACTGAAAAGATTTTTTCTTTTGAAGTTTCAATAAACACACAATTTTTAAATATATGTATACATATAGATGAGATGCAGCTATGTATATATGATTTAGTATTCATACTTTGCAAGGAAACAAAATAAAAATTTGATCACAAAAAAAGCTGAAAAGTTCAGAAAATAGTTTACAATTGGAAGTTTCAAGACCTCAGAGTTACTGAATTTATGGAAGATGTTTGAATGACACTGATGCAAATGCCAACTAAGTTGAGAGTCGATATCATTTGGCTCAAATTTGTTGGAAAACATATTTTTTCATACAATTTGTCAACTTGCTAGGCTATGTTGTTGTTATCAAGATTTAATCAGGGATGGAAAGACAACAACAAAATTGTACTGAAGCAAGAGTAAAACATTGTGGTGTAAAAATGTACTTAGGTAAAAATAAAAAGCAGGTTAGTTAAATGCTCTCTGAGTGAACATTCAGCATCTTCTAAGCTGTTAATTTAATTCTTATGTTGTTCCATTCTCACACACTTATCATGACTTTTCATGTGACTTTGGCTTTTACTCTGTAATGGATCCTACATGAAATGTAGCAAAGTACAATACCACAGATAAAAAAATACTTTTTTTTCTGTGGTATCCTCCTTTACTTGACAGAGTGCAGTGAAGAAATAGGGGAAGACAGGGGTATGACATGCAACAAAGGTCCCACAGCTGAAATGGAACCTGTGACATTGTGGTTATATGGCATGTACTTTAACCACTTGGCTACCAAAGCCTCTACATCTCTGGGTTAAAGAGCCTTAACAATAGGAAACTTTGCCAATTTTCAGCCGGGTCTGTATCACCTGTGTTGTGGGCAGTTAACTGTGTTAAGCTTCCACAGCTCCCTGCCCATCTTGCAAGACGATATACAATTGTATAACTGCAGACACATTCTGTATGGTACACAACATGCCCCTTCAAATTGCACCCACCACAAGTACAAGACAAACCCACCAACATGTCAGTTATTTGAACCCTGCTACAACACGACATTGTGGTGAACAAATATAAGGCCAAAAGAAGCAATAATCAAGTTTAATATTTGTTATACATAAAGACATGATTTACATTACAAATAACAGATGTAACATTTACCATGACCCTTACCCTAACTATTCTTCTGGGCTAATACTTCATAGCTAGCTAAACACAAAGTTAGCATTTTCCTCAGAGCTTCCACCTTCTGGCCAAAGGGCGAAGGAGGCTGATTGTGGAGCGATGTGTAGGTATGGCAGGTGAGTCACATAGCGAGTAGGTGGATCAATCTAGCCACAACCATAACTACTTGCATCTAACAGCCAAAATTCACAGTTTGAGCAAATGCATCATCGGGAACGCAAAATGAGCAATATGGCTACTGTCACAATATTTCAGGGTATTTTTGCTATAACTATATTCTTGACAATATGAAAAAAAGAAAAAAAAGAAAAATATATTTTTTTATATTATTAATTTAGAAACATAGAATTGCAACAAAATTATGGATATAGTTTTACATGTCAACCGAACAGTTTACCTTCACATATTCAGTAAAAACTCAAAGTGAAATGATTCTGTCTACATTAGTAATAGTTAAATAAAAATAAAAAC
>JAPZEB010000005.1:30070087-30081624 GCA_029783705.1 Chaetodon striatus
TGTGTGTGTGTGTGTGTGTGTGTGTGATAACAGGGATGGCTTCTAAGTGCATGTATACATGTAGGAAAAACACACAGGTACCTTAATCCACTTTAACCAACCACGTTCTTGTAAGGACCATCTCTGAGGATTTTGAGTGAATGTGGTCTCTGTATAAATGTGTGTATTTTTCCCTCACTGGCATAGAAAATAGTTTTTAAAATTTAACGTTGCTTCAGGCAACTTTCTCCAGCAAAAGACATCAGCTCTCATTGAGACACCATAAATTTGCCCTGTCTACTCAATTGAAATTCTGATGCTGGGTACGGACCATTCTCGCCTCACAGTGAAACCACATAATTGTCTTGTGAACAACAGCAAGAATAAAAGGAACAATTACAACAACAAATGTCCAAAGAGACAGCAACTCTCTGATGCAACTTCTTCTTTTCTCGTGAATTCTTTGATACATGAGCGTAATTTGGTAAACATGAGCTCTCTGTGCAGTTTAATGTCTTCTTGTGGAGATTTTCAAACAGTGGCCTCATGATGCAATTAAGAACAACCAATGCATAACATTTCCTTGTGCAGATGAATATTTGCACAGATGCACATTAATTAAATTTGATCAACTTACTTGTCAGTAATATATTTACATGTTTAATTCCATTAATAATATGTCATTGGCACAGTTTCTCCTCAACATTGAGCTATAGACATTATTTTTACTTCATTCAATGAATATTGCTCTCATCATTATTGACAAGGTGGCCACTGCCAGGCCTCTACTCACCACTAGTTCATCAGCTCAGCTCAGATGAAGTGCAGGTCAGGAGTGTTTCTGGCAAACACGGTTTTCTGCACTTCTAGGACTTCTAGTAAGCACTGAGAGCAGGCAGGGATCGATTTCACTCCCTGGGGCAGATAATCAAAGGCTCATCTGAAAGGGCAGTGATATTGATAGCACTCTACAGATAGATAGACCACCACCACATTTATCCATCGACCCTCTATATTGTACTGATTGTGGATGTTTAGAGCGAATTATACAGACCTGTACAGTGTGGAGTGTGGGGAGCATTCCAGCTGTGATCTGTTGTGCCACTTTGGTCACAGCATTTAAAAGGTAATTTATGTATTTTTTAAATTTTATTTATTTTTTTGATATTGTAAGACAGGCCAAGACAGGCAGCCTGAGTTATCACAATACTCAGCATATTGCAAAACTTTTAAAATCGTGATAATATTGTACCATGACTAAAGTATTATGATAATATTGTATTGTGGGGCCTCTGGTGATTCCCACCCCCAGTAATACGTGTAAATGTACTGCCTTTAACTTTCCTCCATTGTTTATTGGTTATAGGTGTGACACAGTGAATTCTGGTAGTTGTAGGTTTTCCACCTCTTTTGCAAAAGCAAGTTCCACTGGTCTTTGTCTCTCATTTCTATGGTCATTTAGCACCAACTTCAGAAGTATAAGTCTTCTACTGCAAAGACAGTCCAGTTTTATGAAAAGACCATCTTTTTAGCAGTGAAATACTTTAAACATTGGCTTGTGATTGTCTGACTGTTTTTGGCCAAATCAAGCTTTGTTGTTGCTGAATCACAGACATTTCTTTCTTCTAAGGGTAATGGCATTGGTTAATGTTAAGATTTAGGTGTAGTCCTGGAGAAAGATAGTTGTTTGTTGAGTGTTATTCCCATATCATTAAATCTGGTCGGTATTTGGACTGAATCACCACACTGAAGAGCTGGTATTTGATGACCTGGGATTGGAACTCAGCAATTAGCTCTACATTGACGTATTGCAAGTTTAGGTTGTGCTATTGTGACATTAACCAGAGGCATACATTTTTGACAGTAATCATACAATACCTGTTTGAGAAGGTGAAAAATTTTGCTGCACTGTTCTGTGCTGATGTTTTTGAAGTCCAAAGTCAGCCCTGAGCTGATCCACAGTGGCCAGGACAGAGACTAGGATCAGGGGAACCTCCTACAAACAATTTAGCGAAGAGAGAATGAGCCTTGGTACATACAGTGTACAACTGTTGGTTTGATTCTAAATAGTGCATCTATAGATTTTCTTCTCACAAGCATCAGACAATTTCCATCATGTGTCAGTCTATATCTACAGAGGAAACTCATGATAATCATAAATACATTGCAGTGGTACATTATATGTCCATCATTATGTTCTTACACCCTGGTTCTTTGATAGGGGGTCCAAGACCCCTAGATGGTCCTTAGAGTTAGTCCTGGGAGGTCGCGATATTATTGTTTGAACCCTTTTTGAAAATGTCTGAAAATATCTAGTCATATAAAATCCAACATATTTTGCCTTTGCAATGACTTATCTTTGTGAAAGTGAAGTTTCCTGCCTTACCTAACTGAAAGCAAATACAAGTTAAAGATCATGCTATAGAGCTGCTATGAAGTCCCTTTACATTTTTACACAGCACCAAACAACAGCAGCATCATGCTGCTCTGGTGATTTTAGAAAGCATGCCAGCATTACAGAAGCAGAGAGGTGTGATGGGCATGACATGTAACACAACAGTGGCCTGTTGCTCCTTACCCTAGCTCCAGGACCTCGCTGTTTTATTAACAACCAGTGTTCTTCTTCTTTGAGTTAGCTGCTAACTGCTACGAAATACTTTTCAAATCTTCCGAAGTGGGTCGCACACATAACATGTCAACATGCCAAACTTGTGCCACCCATGATCCCATCCTGCTGGCTGCCCTGTTCATACAGACCTTGTTGCAGTGGTCTTACTACCTCCAATGCCACCTTACAGGTGAGGCAACTCTGTCCTTCCATTCTGCGATTGTACCTCTTATACAGAATGGCCATGTAGACTTACAGCCTGAGGCCGATATGGCCTTCTGTCAGACAACCTCCACCCACCCAGTTAAATATGCAACACAGTTTTTATACAGTATATAGTAGGGGGTGTCTGCTCTGTCTCTCTTTCAGTTAAAGCCTGATAAATGTTGTAGACTCCTGCCCTACACATAGCTGTGTTTCTGGCCCAGCTGCCCTTCTGTGTGTGTGTGTGTGTGTGTGTGTGTGTGTGTGTGTGTGTGTGCATGGTATACTGCTGGTTTTAGCTGTCATCATTTGCACAACATGGTCCCTACAAGAGTTATAAGAACAGGAATAATTTAATGTAAACCCTGAAGTACTCAAGTTTTTCTCTCTTTTCAGTATCTGTTATCATCTCACCTTGAAAATCATATTCTGCTCCTGCTGAAGTATCAGAGTGTCATTATACTGTATGATGAATCCGAAAAGGTATTAACAATGGCCTATGCCTACAGACCTTAGAAAACTAAGAAATGTTATATGCTGTATTGTAGAAAGTAAAATATTGTTTTTGAATATCATCATTCTGTCTTTTTTCTAGCTTTACTCAAGGCATCCTGCCTGCTGGTGTTTCACTGCTGTGTAGCACAGGCACAGGTTTTTAATATCTTCAGTCTGCAGAAACATCAAATTTTATGGAGTGAGACTGACCTTCACCTTACTGATCATAATTAGATTAAAAGTGGAATAATGTTATTCAACCTACTGCCAAACAACAGCTTAGCATGAACCATTGGTTATCTTACCTTACAGTTAACACACTAAAGGTCACATGCTAAAAACCTCTCTCACTCCACCCACTCAGATACCAACCCCAACTTTATCTGCACAAACCTCACTCCTGACCACCTCTAACATAACCTTCTGATGGAGTCATGCCAAAGTCATTACCATATCTCCACAAAATCCAAGACATTGTTATTTACTGTTTGAAGCATGCTAACTTGCAACAGTTTTCTTAATTTCTTCATTCTCATGCAGCCCTGTGGAATCTTTTACTAGCCTTGATACCAAGTCACAAAGTCACAAAACATTCTTCCTGTCAACCTTGATGTTTCCACAGCTCAAATAAACTCATCCTTGGCTTGTTTTTGAACCTGCCATTGTGTCACTGACATTCAAAGATGTCATTGACTGTATTCACCCCAGAATGCAGTAAAGCACTGTTGTAAAGTTTAAATTGCTACTGTGTCATCCTAACCAACTGTATAGATGTGTTGATCAGTTTCAATGTAATTTTTACTAAATTTTGACTCTCTAAGAGTGAAAAGTAGAAAGGTAAATAGCCATTTTTGCTACCTCTAGTTTTATTTGGTATAGCCTTTGGTAACTAACCTGTCTGACTGCCACTTGGAGTTAGACAGGTTAGTTGGACATAAAGCAATTACTTTCTAATACCTGTTAAGTTGTCAGTGTCAGAGGTGAGTGAATCCTGAACATTGTATTTCTGCAGCATAAGCATAATGTAAAAATGGCACCACAGAACTTCTGAGGGAAAAGTTTCAAGTGGATGGTTGGGTCATCAGAGTGAGGGACAAGAGATTGTGCATCCATGTGTCTTACCATTGGCAAATGTTTTTTTTTTTTTTTTTTTTTAACAAAAACCAAGAATGTATTTTCACACTTCAAGTCTATTTCCTGTTTTTTTATGGATAACTACAGTAGCTGTTTGTTGAGTGCTGCCAAAATGCAGCTGACCTACAGTTCATACTGTGTCTTAAAGCATCGTGTATAGACAGGAGGACTGAACCTGCTGCTTTGCTCACATGCTTCTTTGCTACTCATGCTTTGTAAACATTGTGTAAACTTTACCAAGAACTTTTAGATGCCTCAGATGAAACCTGATGTGAAACCTCAACAGCAACACTTAGTAAATTGAACAACTTTATTGTAAGACCAATGTATTTAGGTATGTGCTTTTTCTACATGCACCTTGGAAATAGATGCAGTTATGCCAGAAATCCTGACTTAAAGTTATAAACTGCTTTCATTAATAATTTTTATACATTTTGGAAGGCACTGACAAACAATGCTATCCTGAGGCAACACATTCTCACTCCAAACTGGTGAAATACAGCGGCCTGGTCAGTCATCCTACCCTTCAAAATGTTATGCTCTAGGTGCCCCTCTAGCATTAATTTTGGATGCTCATGGATGTTGTATAAATTTTCACTAGTCACATTGTCTTTTGAAATAAACATTGTTTTTTCACAACATAAGTTGCTTCACCAAAGGTACTGTTGCTTTAGACAAGAAAATTACTTGGTTAGGTTAAGAACAAGGATAATGGTTTGTGTTGAGTTGAGTAGTAAGTATGTTTGTTACGTAACTTAAGTAAATTACTGTATTGTATATTGTGTGACATAGTCAAGTAGAGTATGCAACATATGTCATGTGACAATAACTATGTAAGGTACTTGAAAAAAACCCTCACATTTCACATGGGACAGAAACAGTGGTCTCCAGTGGGTGAAAGTCCTTGGTTTGTTTGACCCATCCACCACCCCTACCTCTCTACCCTATACTCGGCCTTTCTTTCTCTTTTTACGACATCATTGCCATGAATAGGTTAACACTGAAGTTAGCTGAATGCCTTGTGCATCTCAAAAAGATGCTAAAGGGTGCCTTGTGTATCCGAATCAGAACCTTCTGTATTTGACACCCTGGAAATGAAAGCAGCTGCCTGAGGATATGGGCACTGGCTGAGTTAAAAAAAATGTTAAAAATGCTCATATGTGTTGATTTGACACGCAGTGAAGAGCGTTGTTGTTTAGTTTATAGGATGCATTTTCAAAATCCCACCCAGGTCAGGGCCTCTCAGAGTTACCTAGTTAACCAGCCTCCTTCCCTGTCCACCTCTCCATCCTCACTAATGCCCTCTCAACCAGCAATTTTATAGCTCAGTGCCCACTGAATCCTCCAATGTCACTCTATAGGTATAAAAAAACACACACAGCGCCACTTTTCAGCCACACACAGAGAGACAATTTCCTGTCTTCACACAGACACATCCAGCCCCATGTCGATGAGCCTCTGTTGCTATTGCTGCTGATGTCAGGTTCTCCTTTCAATTTTTATTTCTCTAGATAAATGAGATTTGTTTTTGAATTGGGAGGAAATGGCTAGAATCTTATCCACAGCTTGGAGTGTAATTTGCCAAGGAATGTAGTCAACTGTATCTAATTGCATTCAAATCAGAGATTTGACTGCAGGGGACAGACAAAGGCTTTGGCGCCCACCATGTAAATGATATAATATCACATTTAAATGTGCAGAGAAAATTTAAAGTAAAGGCTGGTTAATGGAATTAAGTTTATTGCCCTGTGCCCCTTACATACTGAAGGTGGCCTGATCTTAAATTGATCCATTATAATGGTGCAATACAGATGACTACATCTCATTAAATCCTCTCCTGGCCTTTATTTGTCTAATAAAATCAGGCATTGCTCTCCTTTTGTGCATCACTGACTTTAGTGAGGCTATCATTAGAATTAGCAAACATCAATACAAGAAAGAATATGAAAATGTCCTCAGGTGAATTTCAAACTATGTAAAAATTGATTAGCCATTTGAAAGCAAATGCCTGTGCCACATTCTGGACTGATCCTGTATATTTTAGGAAAATTATTATTCTTAAAGGATATCAAAAGTCCCCAGACAGTATGTGCATTGTGTTTTCTTTCACCTATTATCCACTGCTGCTGTTAGAATACAGATGTAGGCATTTTAGTTCAGATAAACATTTAGAGTAAATGCTACTGAATAATTTGTTTCTCATTCTTCTTGAGGGACCCAACCTGACGCATTCGTTTGCATAATTTCTGCCACATGCTAACCCCACAGCTTTCCATTATTTGAAATGCTGCTCGATTTAAATTGACAGACACTTAAATAGTGAGAATATACATGCTTCATCATGAGACATATAAAAGCTTCATTGTGTCTTGTAAGATGTTGAACATGTAAAGCATGAATGGCCCTGTCACACAAACCTCAAGTAAATATAGATCACTGACATGTTTACACTGTGTGTGTGTTTATGTTGACAGGTACTGAGAAGCACAGTACTTTTGTTGAGTTTCAGAATGAAATTGAATATGGCTTGCATATGTTGTTTTTTTGTTTTTTTTCTTTTTTTTTTTTGGCACGTTTTAACTTCAGAATTGCATAATTACCATAGACTGTAAAAATAATGGACACAGCTACCCATTGGTTTGTAGACTCCCACTCTGAAGCCTCGAGTTTGACATTTGTACTGTCGCCATCTTGGCTTTTTGGATTTAGAAGTGACCATATTTTGACAAGAGGCTAAGGACTTTAAGCCATATTAAAATGTAAACGGATGAGTTATATAATTCACCCACAAACAGTTGTCATGAGGCGGGAAATTAGCCTCTAAGACCAAAACTGTTTTTTGTACTAGACTGTAAACATGTTTCTTTATTTTGTAAAGTTGGGCATTTTAACATGGGAGCTATGGAGATTGTACTTTTACAATGATATAAACTGACTTTTGTACAGAGAATTATGTTTTATATACTTTGTCTGAAAAGCAAAGCTCTCTATGTGCTAAGCTGAGATCTTGTATTTTACCTTTAACTGTTGAAGCTGGTATGCTAATCTAGCAAAAAAGAAGCAGATCTGTCCAATATGCTGTCTAGATAATATAGAGAATGACTTCAATTTAGTTGCGTCCTTTTTATTGTGAACTGCTCAATGCTTTGTTTAGTAAGATAAAAATAGATATCAATTTTCTAAATATGGAAGATCCACAAAATGCTGAAATGGCTGCATATGAAACATAGAAATAAGCCCACTGTCTGGAGAAAGCCTGGGAGAAGAGGCAAAAGCTCTTTATCAAGATTATCTGCAGAAATTCAGTATATTCTCATGCGAACAGTCCCTTTGGGAATCAGACTTTGTACATGCAAGAGCAAAAGATGCTAGTGAAGTAACTGTGACTTGTAATCTCATGTAGAATGGCCAGATAATTTGGCATGGCTCAAAATTAAAAAGGAATGATGGATGAATTTGGATCCATTGGTCCAAGGTAGATGGGTAGGGCTTAAAGGGACAGTTCACCTCAAAATCAAAAATACATATTTTTCCTCTTACCTGCAGTGCAATTTAGCAGTCTCAATTATTTTTTTTGGATTGGTGTCTGACTCCTCTCTTATATAATGGAAGTAGATGGCACTCAGCCTGTAGTGCTCCAAGTACCAAAAAAAAAAAAAAACATTTGAAAACCTCACCAGCAATGTCTCTTTTTAGAAGTCATGACCAGTTTCATGCGTGCGTCTACTGCTAGCTCCCCTAGCACCTCTGAGCAAGCTAAAGTCACTTAAACAAGGAAGATGCCATTAATGTTTACATCTCATGCTCTTGTGAGGACAAGCTTCTCATTTTCTCATTTCAATCAAATTATTAGTCAGAAAAACATAATTAAATGCTTTCTCCAAATTGTTCAGCCAACTGTACCATATCTTGTATATGGTTTAAAGGGGCACCTTGTTTCATTTTTGCTGCAGTCAGGGATTGTTGTCCTCATACACTGAATGCTTGGCATGCTCCTTGAATAGTGAGCATACCTTTCCAGACTGACTATTGACAAGAATCAAATATCTAGACTTTCTCAAGCTTGGAAAGAAAAATCAATGGCCAGTTTGAATTGCCTGAGCTTGCCTGAGAATATACAGGCTTAACTCTGTTTGACCATTTTGCCCTCTGTCTTTTTAACTCAGTGTCTGAAGGTTGGTTCTAGTTCCACTCCTTTTCTTTACACTTCTTTGTCATTTATCATTTCACTCCTTTTGAGCTATTTAAGGCATTAGATTAACACAGGTGAAGGCTGCATCAGCTTGGGGGCACACTGACTTATGGTTGGGGAGTATTTGTTTGAAATGCAGAGATACTTCCTCATAGTACTTTTTAATATGCCACAGACTTTTACATGCATATCTCAGAGGAAGGTGTGCAAGGCTACAGTTTATCTAACATAACAAAGTGTATTTTTTTACCCACTAACAATTTTACTGCATAAACAGAGAAGCAAAGGTGCTCCAGTGCTGCAGTTTATTTCAAATGATGAAGAGGATGGACACAAAAACTTCATTGCAACATTATAACCTACAATCACAGCAATGCAGTTCAATACAGCTCGCGACAACATTGTAATATTAGTATAAGACAAGAAAAATGCAAATACTTTTGTTTTGTAGGCCTGTAAGCTGCAGCCCTTATGAGACTGCCTTCCCTTTACCTTCTTTGTTTCTACCACATCTCCACTGAGAGTTAATAATATATATTTATGAAATATGAGGAGCAAATACATTTTTTCAGCACAGTCCCTGGTTTGCAGTTACTAATGTTGCTCCAGTATTGCTAATCTCAGCGTTCATGTTAATATAAAGTATATCATTGCACTGCTGTGTGAGTCAACAACCTTGTATCTGAAACCAATATGGCAGGGACAGTGACTAATTGGGAATTATCTCACATAGACCAAAGGCCAATGGCTGTGTCCTTCAGGGCAAGGCTGATAATGCTAAATACAATTCGATGACAACATGTAGCTAAGCTTGCCGTTTCCTATTAGCCAGTGGATCAATTTCAGATGTTAAGCCTCAAGACCCCAGCATGACTTTGGCGGTGGCTGTCAATGATTCACGAGGCAGTGAGAAATGGTATTTCATGGGTAAACAAAAATAAGCCAGTGCAGATGGCATTATGTTTTTTTCTCCCTCTCCGACCTGCTGTCAGTGTTAAAATGGCTCGGCTTCTGCTGAAATGCTGCTTGTCATTTGTCACACTCTCTCCAAGGTCAGAGTCCAGGCGAGGGTAAGCTCACGGTTCTATAAATAGCCCCATTCCTCTCACAGTGAGCTTGTACATGCATGTACGTTTGTGCACAAAAAGGCGCATGTGCGCAGTAAGCCAAGGAGGAATAAGCTTATTAGCAGGAGTTTGATGAAGATGGCAGGGGTCTTAATCAAACATCTCAAAGGCAGCATTAGCATTCTAATTTTACATAACGTCTCATCGTTCTCACTCTCTCCCTCTGTGAAAATGAGATGTATGCCAGCGATGAGTGCAATAAGTACAGTGATGTGTGTAGGGCATTTTAGAAAGTATGCAATATTTTCAACACTAAAATAAAATAACAGCTATGTCTGTGTGTGACCCTCTAAGTACATGCCTAAAAGATTGTGTTCCAGCTTGTTATCGCCATCTCCTGCTGCCTTCAAGTGCAGGAAAGCCAGCAACAAACAGCAACAAATAGAAGGACATTAAAGGCTAACATGCAGAGCTGTTCAAAAAACACTAAAGATTGTTTGTGGGTTTTTTCTTCCTTTTCTCAGTTTTGGGTCAAAGTAATGTTGGTTTTGCCGAGGTAACTGTTTGCCTTTGTTTGACAGTACAGACGTCTGTTTAATATTTGCTTTGAAAGGCGACTAGTACATCTGGCTGATTGTTTTTACATATTTTCCTACATTTTCAGTGGTGAGATAGATTATTAAGAAGCACATGCAGACATATCGCTCAAATTGTGTAAAAATGAAACAAGTATCCTATCTATCTCTTTTTTTGTTTGCTGTGGATTGTATAATGTTTGACCACTACATCTCTTCATTTAGAACATTGATGTTTTAATTCTGTTTAACGAAATACCTTCTTGTTTGGATGATTTGGCTGGATTATTCTTTGTTGAAGTCGATTCCAGGGAGCCAGAGAAAGACAGAAACTTCTGAGAGCCAGACTGTCTTTAAATCAATATGGACATGCTAAAAACATGGTTAGCTAAGTTAGATTTTCCATAATTCAGTCGTTCAGTTCATTGTGTGGAAATCATGAGCACCAAAGTATAATTCATACAGATTAACTGGCATGGTACAGATGATAGATGATGTGGCATTGATGATTCCAGCTGCTTCTCTGTCAGCTCTGCTAAATTTGTGCAAAATTTATGCTCTTATATCTATTTTACAAGTCTTGGTGATGCTTTTTGTGGTTGGACAGTGGTGGCCAATACATTCTCACTCTAACCTTGTCACATTGGTTTTTGATGCTCTGGGGCACCATGTCAACTTCTGCCTGTTACATGCATTGTCTGTTTGGCTGGGTGAAAGTCTGTGGTTGCTGGACCCCTCCCCTCCCCTCCCACACATTCCACTTGGACTTCTGCCCCCTTAACTTTTGTTGTTGTCCCGCTATGTTTCCTCCTGATGCTGGTCTAGTACCATGCCGACATGAAAGGATGGCCTTTTTTGTCGATGTCTGATGCTGGAGGACACTGACAAAGCACAGGTATTTGGCAACTTTGGAGTGAGATTGAGTTGTTTTTTTTCCATTTTTAGAAAGGAAAACTTTTTTTTTAAATACTTTATTGTGTATTTATTCTTAATGATTGAAAATAAAAGTTCAAGATATATTTCCTCCAGTCATTCAGGATGGGCCAGTTGTACAAGTGGGTGGCTTCAGGCCCATTAGGCTGCCCGTGCAGTACACATTCCCCAAAAGTAGAAGTAAAAAATATTGCATTTTTCTCATAAAGGGACAACATATTGTTATCGCTCATAACTACACACACGTCCCAAAAAGCACTGTTTGTCACTATTTGTCACTATAAAAAAAAAATTGAGCACACCTTTAATACCACATACACAGTACAATTGTACAATGCCATATATATATA
>JAPZEB010000005.1:30090912-30106339 GCA_029783705.1 Chaetodon striatus
TTCGCCTCTCACCAAATGTCAGCTGGGATAGGCTCCAGCCCCCATGCAACTGTGACCCTGAACATAATAAGCTGTTGTGAATAATGAATAAATGATTGAGTGAATATCAGTCATTTCTGGGAGACAGGGCTGCACTGCCCCATCAGGCATATTTCCAGGTGTTTTCTGTGAAAAACCTTTGATTATCCCATGATACCAGATCAGTCCCAAACAGCACACTGAAAAGTTAGCAATGAGAGCTAAAAGTAAGGTGAATATTGGACTTAAGTTTGTCTGCTTTGCAGAAGCAAGACTCAAAATGAATGCTATTGTTATTCTATGTCTGCTGGATGTGTGCATAGGCAACGCTTTGGGCGAACATGTTTAGGCAGCATGTTAGCCGTATCTACTTAACAAAGCCATATTTCAAATGCATGTTGTTTTTAACTTGTTTTGGAGGTCTTATCCTAATGAGAATGTTTAATAGCTGAGCCCACTGTTAGGCCAGGGATACCCCCACTAATAAAGCTGTTTTGGGACCTGCGAGATCCCCCTTACGCTTCGGACCCGGTGTCTCTATATCACACAACACTATGATGCAGTAAGCCGATCAGTGTTTTAATGCTATTATACACCATATACCTGCTTCCATAATTAGCGAAGAAAAACCTCAATGTTACACAGATGTAAAATCATCATAATCCACTGCCCAAGCAGCCACACTCTCCCCTGGTGGATTCCACGGTTGGTTAGACTTTCATTGCCTCCATAAACAAACATGTTGTGTGGAGTTATCAAGGAAAGCCAATATGGCTGACATTCAAAATGACTTGGCCCTCCTATTCTGCTCACAATCAGCAGCTGTCCTATTCAGAAGGAGCTTACAATTGGCACGTTCTCTTTCTGCTAAAGGCATAACATTTCATAATTAAAAATGAAACATTTCCAGGGGCAACATTGTAACAGCTTAAGGATTTTCTAGCCCAGTAATGATCATGTTAATGAACATATGAAATGCCATTCTGTGAAAAAAAAATATTGTTCTGTGTGAATCTTTTTCATTCTGTAAATCTGGATTGAAAGGACAGTCAACACATCTGTCTGCTGAGCAAATGTAAACATCCACCTCTTTCCATTCTTGTCTTATTAAACATAGAAACCTTGTGGCCAGTGGAAATAGTTTTTTTATTTATCTCTGTATTTATTGGTTTGTTTTTGAGGTTGCAGGAATAGAAAGGTATGTTTATTCAGGTAGAAGCCCCCTTTTAAGTCTCAAACCTTAGATCTAATTTAATCAGATTGCCACTCGGGGGCGGAATTATTTAAGTCGTGTTTCTGGTAATTTAACTAATGTAAGTCCAATTTTTACACTCCTTTTTGCTATATTTAATATCTTCAGCTTGGCTTAATGTTGATGTTAACATTTTGAAAGTGGCCTGTCTTTGTGTTTGCTGTTCATTACTGGACGGGTTGCCTCCAGTGGGTTTATAAGAGCTTGCTTAATGAAAAAAAAACGAACTGTACACAGTTATGCTGGAGGTTAAACCAAAACAGAGAGCTAAAAGGTTAAGTGCTCAGTAAAACTTTGGAGTTAAGAGATTCGTCTATGTGCATTTTCAACTAAAAGTGACCCCTGTCTCATAATACATCATCCTTAATTCATTGTTGAGTAAAAGTTACCAAAGGGAAATGACCCAAATGCCAACCCAGTCATTAAAATAAATGTTGGCATTATACGCTACTGCAAAACCATTGATACATTTGCATGTTATGATGTAGTTGATATTTAAAAAAAATACTTTTCTTTACATTTCAACAATGCTTAAGTTAGTGTGCAAAAAAACTGTGGTTAGGTTTCAGCACATACACCTGTTGGTTTTGGTTAGGAAAAAAATCATGTTTTGGCTTAAAAAAAGATGGTTTTGGTGGCACAACCCTGGCTGGAAATGGAGCAATGAAAGAGTAAAAAACACTGCTTTTTTTGGCACAATCCTAGGTGAAAATACAGCAACAGGTTACTAACATACACCCACAAGGGGTGCCTAAAAAGTTACTGTAAACTAAGTGATGACAAATTCATTAGTCTGCAGCTTGGCAGCAGTCTTGCCTGGGTGATGCATCATCCATCATCCCCTTCACCTCCTAATGATTAAGTCAGCTCATACACTGGAAATTTGAAATGTCGTTTTGATACTTATGAAAAAGACGCATGTAAGGTATATGTGGTTTGTAGAAACATAAGATGCCAACATTCTCTTCTGGTCTGCAAATACAGACAACCAAGTGCACAGGAACAGTTCAGTGATTTATTGGTGAAGTAAAGATAATCAAGCTTATGTACATGCAAAGGTAGAAAGTATAAACAGAAGTAGCAGATAATCTACAGGTAAATAGGCAAAAGGGGCAGGCAGGTATCGATTCTGGTTCGAGTGTAGTTTTCTGGTCGCAGGTTTCAGAGGCTGGAAAGCAACAGCAGGAAGCAACATTGACAATCTGACCAGCTGCAGGTGGTGATGGGCTGGTACAAATAACATGGGGGGTAATTTGAGCTGAGCGGGTGGATCTAGGAGTTGATTGACCAGTGGCAATGTCTGAGGGCATCTGGTGGATGGATGGAGAATGGCATGCTTAAGAGTTCCTAAGAAATGATTGGGCTTGGGGGAAATGACTTGGAGACAGGGACCGGGGCAGACTGAGCAGAAGAAAAACAACTGAGGCAGCCGTTGTGACATTAAGTGACAAGGTTGTGACATTTTGGTGGTGTGTTTCGTCTGTTCTGAAAGAGAAACAGGATGTTGCTGTTTGCTTTAATTGGGGGAACAGACTGTTCACAGTACAGTTTAAAATGTTTTGAGCGTGATCTCAATTCCAGATTCATTAAAATGACTAAATTACAGTCACTGGATCAACCACTGTTAATAGGGAAAAGAAAACTGTATTTTCAAGGGTAAACACTTCCTGTGTAATGGGTGTATAAATTAATGTAAACAAGGCTCACAAATCCCTCACTGAATTAGGACCAGGTGTCTTTATGCCTTGGGGTTTGTGCCAGTCTTCTGATATATTGGCTGCTATTAGTTTAACAAAAAGAAAGAACATAAACAAACATTTTTGATAAGGATTGCTCACATTTTGTTTGTTTAACTATAAAATAGGATGCATACTTAGCAGGACATTTTACAGTTGAAACAACAACATGTTAGATCTTTCTGTATGTTATATTACTTTTATAAATCTACCTAAAACATGACTGTGGCACTCTGCAATTTCTTGTCATTTACTGGCAGCATATATGCCAATACAATATATCTTTTATAAGCCAAAATCAACCAAAATTATTGGCCATGTTGATATATATTGGACTCTATTCTTGATATCAAGGTAAAATGTATTCAATATTTTCTATTCTGTTGTATTAGGATCACCCGGTACAAAGTGAAAAGTGTATTTACTCATTTGTATTCTGCATCACTTTTCTTGGTAATAGCACCTGTACTACTTGGTAAAACTTGATCACTCAAGCCACCCAAAAATTTAAGTATAGTACCTTTAGAACCAACGGTAATCTGTGTGGACATGTACCTAGACCATAGATCTGTTGAGCATTTCCACTGCAGACAGTACTCTTAAATGCAGATGGTTGTTGTCACTCACTGCTCTGTCCAGCTCTCACTATAATTGGCCATGATAAATGCGAGGCACCATCACCTCCTTACCCTCAACCTTCCTGTGTCATCAATCTACAGTTTATTTATTTTATTTATTTCACAGTAATTAGTAGCTAGTTCCTAAAATGGACAGGCATAAGGTACTTGCCCCAGCTCTGGATGAGGGTGAGGCTGTCTGCAAATAGTTTGTTCAGCATAGGGAAACAGAGATCTGTGTGGTTATATGAGACCCTAAAAAGAAGGTGGATCACAGGAAGTATCACCAGTTGGCCGAGGAGATTTGCCCTGATGTTGACGTTTGACATTTGACAACCTGCTGTCTATCATTGGAGTCCATTGCAATGCAAATATAGCAGGCAAGAAGCTCATTCTCATTACAAACACTTACAAAAGGCCGCCTCCAGCTGCTAAAACACCTTCTTTGTGATCGGGGCCCTCCTCTTTACCAGTGATGCGGAGGAACATCTGCAGTTAATCCACAGAATTGGGTTGGCATGCCAACATTTTCAGAACAAAAAGGAACAGGCATGGAGTGAGAGTCTTACTCTATGGCATATTAAAAAATAGTTGGTTTGTTTATTGAGTCCTTGTCAGGCAAGAGCAAGGGTGTAGTGCTGCTGGAACGCACTGGAACAATACTCATTTTTTTCTCCAAGTAAGGGAATTGATTTTGCAGTTCACTTAATATGGTTGAAATTCATAAACAATTTTAAATGCTCAAAGATTCAATCATCACTAAACTGTCTGGCATCCCAGAGAGACAGTAAAAACAGTAAATGGTAAGATTTGTCATATTGACATTTAAGGTATGTTGATTTATTCATGTTGTCAACCCAGGCACTGAGTAACATGCAAGACAACATTCCACCTTAAAAGTTGCTGCCGGGAGTAGACTGTGAACAGCAGGGTTAATTAAATTATATTTTCTCAGTCTATAGCTGCTGATAGAGGCAGCAAAGCATTTTGTCATTTTAAAGTTATCGGTTACTAATATATATAAAACTTGCCACAGTATGAACAGTGGTTACATAAGCTTCAGCCACAACTCACCCCTTATCAAGAGTGATGGTTCTCTATTGACCAATCAATGGACTGCAGTGTTTCTAGCTCCACTATTTAGAGCTAGAAATTCTATTCTATTCCTGCCATCCACAACTTTTCACAATGTATACAGAAAAATAATGATTGTAATGTCCACTGAACAGAACTGAACTGAAACAGGCTGCTTGGTGGAAACAAGGCTTAACTTATGCACATACATAACAAGTTTCCCTAGGGTTCTTTCTAAGCCCCAAACTGAAAAGTGCATGAAGGCTGAAAACAAATCGGATTGCTACATAGAACTGATGTTTGATAACTGAAAAAAAGCTCACACCTATGTGGTACCCATATTTTACTTATGGCCAACTTAACAATTCATGGCTTGTTTTTGCAGCTGACAGCCAAGCTGGAAGTGACACCAAACTGACTGTGGAAGATCTGTTCAAACCTGAGTTCAAGGTCCACGACCCTGAGGCCAAATGGATCAATGGTGAGTAATCCACAACATTCACTGTACCTGCTGGGATTCAGTGCTTTCCTGTTAATTCCTTAAGCCATGGATGGAAATGAACAGAGCACCGAAATGGATGAAATATACATAAAAATGCAGGATTAATTTTTATACATTGCTCATTGGCCCTGTGGAGGGTCTGACTTCTAAAGCCCTTTTTCCGCTGGACAAAAAATACACGAGCACCACCCAACATCTGGATTTTGTCGTAGGTCGGAAGGTCACGATTGGCATTTATTCCCAGGTCAAATGACTCTGCAGTAGTCATGGGTGTTTAGTGGCTACAGCTCTGATCAGCTTAGATTGGCAATAAATGGAAACATGACATTACGATGGACCGTACACTGTGTATAAAGATGGATGACATGTCTCCACTTCCTCCCACTGCACAAAAATGAAGCCAAAATATCCAGATATGGCCACTGCCATCTTGTGCTAGTGACATCATTTGGAGCCAAAGTCTATGTAGTGGTTGCCACCGGTAGCGGGTTCCCTCCCATACAACCGTCTGACCAATCGCAAGCACAGCAGTTGGCACACACCGCTGTCAGTCATTACTTCAAACCCCCTTTTTTAAACATCAAATAAGTAATTATAACCAAATGCTTGAACAAACATGAGCTTAATAAGAAATACATACTTTTTTTTTTTTTTTTATGTGTACTTTGAGTTGTTAGTTTGGCCCATGTCCCATCAGCTAACATAGAGGGGGTGGGCTGTATGACCTATACTGCAGCTAGCCACCAGGGGGTGACCGAGATTGCGATTGCAATGTGCTGACACACACCACAAATTCCATCTGTCTCCATCCCAGCAGCTCTTGAACATTATTATTTAATTAGTCAGTACTGTCTTTTAAAGAGAGACTAAATTAGTGAGACAGATATAACTGGCCTTCATGCTGCTTTTACTGTTTATTAACCATGTTTTCTGGTGTGTTTGTGATGTCAAATGTGACACATGAGTTAAAAAAAAGGAAAAAAACAAAAGGCAAATGTGTGTACTGTTGTGCTGTGTACACGGCTTTAGACTACTGGCAGTGTGAAATGATATTGCTTATTTTTAGCTGGTTTTCCGTATAAAAAAACCTGCATATGTGCTAATTTTGGTGGAAAAGTTTGGTTCTAATGAGGCTTCATTGTTTTCCCATCGCAGATAAATCTGTCATCAGGCTTTAGTACCTGCCTGTTTCATGGAATGACAAAATCAGCACAACTGTGGCAATCATTATTATATTTGAAATAACAATACGCTGAATGGCAGTCTGGTAAACTGACTATATTACCTGTCCCCTACTTCATGCTGCTGTACATATATTTAAACAGAACACACCTTGACTCTCACTTGATGTGAATGACATCTCGATGAGTTCTGAGTGTGCTTTGCAAAAGCAAACAACAGCTCTGCTTTTGTTGAGCAGCAGGGATGACATCTCTCTCTGCTGTCTCTCCTGCTTTGTAATTGAGGCTCACTAAAACAGCAAGCAGACACTTCCGTTTTAAACAAGGCTGCTATGTTTCACCCTAGCTTTACCTTGCATGTAGTTATGCAAATTCGGATGTTGGGATTTATTTTCCCTTGCCTTATTTACATTGTATTGATTCCTTATTTGCCAGAAGGGGATCATATGTTAAGCCTGGAAGGCTTTGGCTGGAAATAAACCACATCAAGTGAAGTGCAAGAGAATCTGATTATGGTTCGCCGAGGGGGAGGGAGAAGATAACGATACCTCCGAGGGAAAGGATGGACAGGATTGTGGTGTTCCCGCATTGCTCTCCGTCTGGCTCCTTTCCTGCGGATTAGTGTGTTTGTTTTGGCTTTCCTCTTGGTTGCCCATCAACTGCGTGACTCTCACTCCACGCCCGCGGGCATGGGCAAGAGGCAAGGCCTTTCTGTCCATCAATATTTCATTCCCGGGTGACATTTTTCCACTATCTTGGCAACGCCATCTCATTCCCTGAGCTGACCCCAGGCTAGACAGAGAGAGCAGCGATGTTGTGCGATGAGGCAGTCAGAAAAGTCAGCTTTATAGGGTGGTTTGTGGATGGATGGGGCAAAATAGACCCCAGACAAATGGGAGAAGATAACAGACAGACGGGCGAGAGGAAAGATTGATCACTAGGATTTGGAGCAAAAATGAGATTTTTTTTCCTAAGTCAGAGGCTTTGGAGGTTCTGGCTTGAAAGTGTTTCATCTCTGTCTACATTAGAAATGATCTGAATGAGTGTATCATGTGCTCTAATTTAGTCAAGTGCGAGTGGGATGCAGTAACTTGTATTTTATTGTCTATCTTGAGTTACACAGAAACATTTTAACAACTCATTACCACCATACCACAGAAGATAAGGGTGTCACACTGATCAGTTATACTTATTGATATATATATTTTTTTAATGACTAAAATGGTAATTTATGATCATGCAAAGAATAATTAGCTAGAATTCAATCATGTAAACTTGGAGGTACTACAGTGACAAAAAGAATACTGAGAGTCATTAACCATTATTAAATTATCTGTAGTTTCCAAAAGATGGGAGAAAAACAAGAAAAAGAAAACTGGTAACATAAGTGATGGCCCATTAAGCAACAGTAAAAGGTTATAATTATGTTGTGTTGGCCTTAGGTGTAATCGCTTATAAAAACAAAAATGAAATTTGCTAGAAAAGAGCACAATATTTAGTAAATTAAAGCCTTCCTAATGCCTGTTTACTTCATTTAATTTATGATGACTTTTAAACATAAGCAACTGAACAGAGGCCACCCTTTGTTTTACCGGCGTCGGCCTTCAGCTGAGCTCTAATACAGTTTGTTTGTGTCATGAAAGAAAAAGCGGACCACCCACAAGAAATGTATGATGATAGATGTAGTGATAGCATGAATTCAAATGCTAAACTGTTAAAATGACTAGATCCTTGTACTCATTGAGGAAAGATCATATCTAAACAGATCATATCTATTTAATAACACATCTCATAGTAAATATCACATCAGGCAGTGACAAGGACTTAAAGCACAGGTACGTTGAGCCTCACTATTGACTATTCTGGGAGTCGGACATAGCAAATACACACAGCCTGCTTTACATTTCTCAAAGCTGGGAACACATGTCCACATTTCTGAGGAGGTCATGCATCACCACATCTACCACATTTGTCAGACAACTTACAACTAGCTCAACTAGCTTACTTTGTGTTGCGGAAGATGTTTCTACTGTATGGTGAAAGGTTTGAAGAGCTCTGATGCTAACTTATAAGGGATAATTCACTTTTTTTTTTTAAATGGGGTTGTACAAGATATTTATTCATAGGCAGTGTATTACATGCAATAGATGTCAGTCGGCACACCTTCGGTTTGGAGAAGCAGGCTGGAGTACCACCACGGAGGCTACTGCTGTGGACTGGTGCAGCAACAAAATGTATTTTAGCCCCTAAAAAAAAAGTGTATGCTAATTTACAATATTTATATAGCTTTACCTTGTTGTCAGACAGTGATTTCCAACAAGTGAAGCTGTTATGTTGCTATCTTTAAAGCCAGACTCCATTAAAAAAAAAGAACAATAATTTAGCAACACTGAACACAGGAGCTGCTGGTCTACTGCTGCCTTGATGAGTTATTTTGTTTGTGTTATTGTTTGAATTTGGCATTGTAAGGGTTAGTTTGAATTCAAAGTCACACAAAACAAACTGATTTAGGCAGCAGCAGACCAGCAACTTCTGTGTTTAGCGAACTAAAATTGCTGTTTTCTACTGTATGTAATATACTGACTATGGATAAGTACCCCACACAGCCTAGATAGATGGATGGATGGATGGATGGGTAGGTGAGTAAGTAGGTATGTAGGCAGATAGATAGACAAACAGAAAACTGCACTGTGTGGAATATTGTGACCAATTTACCAGATGAGTCTCAGTGGTGTTTTGGATTAAGGTGTATTGTATCGGCATGTTTTCAACAGCAACTCAGACAACTTCTGTTATGATATCATATTGGTATCAACACATATAAAAACACATACACCAACAACTTATGATCACCATGACTATCATAACAGTAGCATGACAAGCTGATTCCGCTACCTTGCAGGTGAACTGATCTAATAACTAGCATAAACAGTTGTCGATGTTTATCGAACTGTTTGAGAAGACCGTCTTTAATTTCCCTCCAGCTCTGTCAGTCCTTCAGGCTTTATATTATAAAACTGCCTGAATATTGCTAAAATGTATCACAAGCAGCACACTATAGTCGTGGGCCAAAACCAATATTGCAAAATAAGAAAACACATCTGGTTAAAAGCCAGCAGCCTATCCAAAATTAATATTCAACCCATTTTATGTGTGTTGTAGCTATGCTGCTATCACCTCAGAAAATTATTTTTATCAGTGTCTATATAAAGCTGGTATAATTTGACAAAAAAAAAACCCAACTTTTCTCACCACACTGCCAAATTGTTTTAAAGGACCAGTGTGTAAGATTAACTAGCATCTGGTGGTGAGGATGCAGCTTGCAACCAAGTGAAGATCTCTCCCCTCATAGTGACAGCAAAACTCATGAAAATAATAAAGTAAAACTAAAAGGCAACAATACAATGTTTTTTCTCCTTGGTCCCCTCCAGATGAACCAAACTGCTGGTGTGGAAGTGACCACAGAAAAATTATAAATATCCAGCTATACTGGTGACTTAAATCCTTAACTCAGTTTAATGAGTGTCAATATAGAGTCATAGATGGAAGGGTTGCTACAATCTGACATTATAACTTGATGATTAGTCAAATGGAGCACATCATTACGTTTGCTGCTAAGAGCACTGTGATTCATCAGGTGCGCACTTCCATCTCTGTGGTAATGGAGCCAGTTTTTCACAGGACATTGTTTCTTGGAAATGCCTCGCCTCTTCAACATGGCGATAATGACTGAGACTATAACCTCCAATTATCTGTAGTTAGGACTTATCATCTGCTGATTGAACCATGCATTATTAAATCAATCACATCACTGTTGCTATTAGATTATAAATACTACTTATCCTACAGTCTTTTTATCTTTTTAAATATCATTTCACACTGATCTGCATGTTTACTATCATTCTAAAAGGCATCCATTTACAGAATGTCACTAGTCTGCAGTCTGTCATTGAAAATGCACATATTCTTGGTGAACAGTGAACTGGACGCATCGGTTACCAATTTATGAAGTTGAATGTCAGTGTTATTCGCTCTTGCAACAGTAAACACCCGAAGATTTATGGCAGCCAGCCTGCTGACAAAAAAACAGCATGGCTACTGTTACGACACTGCAGACAATGCAGCTACAGAGTCAGTTCTTATCGAAATTTGAATGAGTAAATAATCACAGAATCCAATGGAAATAATTTAACATTTTTAGGCAAATTGTACCCACCTGATCTGGAAAAACAAGTCCTAACTTCAGCTACATTGGCAACAAATTTGAAATGACACATTGAGATTGGAGCTTCCATTCAGCCTAGGGAAATATCTGCATGTGAATGACGATCACAAGATTTTATTTTATATATATATGTATAGACAAAAAGAACAAAAAACAAACAATAACATGGAGGAAATAAACATAAACTAGTTCATTTTGTGGGACTGGAACTTAATTCAAACTCGAATTGTCTTGTGTGAGTGTGGCTGTTATTGATGAAAATCTGTACAAAGATTATGGGGAGAGATCTGGTTAATGTCAACTATGTGTAAGAAATAACATGTATGGTCTTCTCCGCATATCGTCAGTGTGTATCTGTTTGTGTGTGTGTGTGTGCGTGTTGCACACTGACGCATGTGTCACATTCAGCTGTCTCCACACGTGATTCAGTGAGCGTCACTTTCCATCAGTATTGTTTCCGGCTCCTCTTGCAGGCTGGGCACCCTCAGCCTGTCACTGACAATCTGGTGAGAGAAGGGCATCATATTGTGTTCACATTGGCTCAGCCTGGAGAAAATAAAACACCAGTTGGCTCACTTAAGCTCTCAAAGCCAGAAACTGTTCACTCAATTGACAGTCAATGGAGAAACATTTTAAGCTTTTCAGAGTGGCTGATTTTCCTCCACTTTGATTTTTCTCTCTTTCTTTCTTTTACCCAAAACAGTATTTATTTTAAATGCAACTTATCTAGCGAATCATTACCCTGTGTCTTCAATTGCCAATTACATAAGTATACATACAGCATGATATGTTGAATGTTTGAACTATGGCTGTAACGAACAAATTTTTCATTGTCAATTAATCTGTCGATTGTTTTCTCGGTTAATTGACATCATTATCAGATAGGAACAGAATGAGAGGAAATGGTTAATAATGTCAACCGGTGTTTCCGAAAGACCAAAATAATGTTCTAAAACATCTTGTTTCATCCACACCACAAAGACATTCAGTTTACTGTCATAAACGAGCAAAGAAACCAGAAAATATTCATATTTTAGAAGCTAGAATCTGAGGGTTAGGGTTAGGGTTGGGTTGGCGTTAATTTGATAGTTGAAATTTAATTGATTGACAATTACAGATCTAAAAAGAACATGTGACCTACAGCATACCCGCCAACATATCTACTGTTGAAGCCTAAAGAAAATATTCATAATTAACATTGAATTTCAGAGGCAGTATGATTGCATATAAAGTCCATGCAAAGATAAGTTGATACCAATTCCCCCGTGGAGGAGCAGATTGAAGCAAAGATCAGTTGAAAATATTTCAACTTGAGCTAAAAAAACCTCTCTTGAGGCTGCATGACTCAACTTTATACAGAGACATGAGGAAAAAAAGAAAGAAACTTGAGTAAAAAAAAAAGAAAGAACTGGAGTTTTTAGTAGTTCTGAGGTCAGTCAGAGGCTGAGCTGTTGCTCAAAAACAACTCCACACACACATACTTTCAGTGTGGACATTGCTAGCTCGCCACAACTAACGTCAGACTGCAAAAACATTTCCTTGTCCGAAAGACACTCCTCACTGTGTTGTGCTATCCATCGCTTAACACATCATTTTCACTATATACTTGTTACTTCCTTTGAGAAAGTGTACCCAAACTTTAAGCAAAATGTGAAAAGAATTTGCAATTAGTGGTCCTGAGTTTTAGATAAACCAGGATGTGTGTTTTGCGTATCATTACCTCACAGAATAAAGTATGTACAAACACTTAAATATTGTTTTCACATTCATCTGCTGTGCGTACTTCAGTGTCCAAACTTCACTTTGCTCACATTAGATCTCAGTGTATCATGTACATAGAATGGTGATTGCATGCCTTCACAGCTCATTTGGAAGCCAGTCATCATCCAATTTGCAGCTTACATAAGTGTGATGCGGAAACTTGAAATCTCCAGTGCTGAGAATACATTTTCAAGGACATGAAGTACAAACAATAGCCTAAAAAAAAAAAACAGAAAAAAAAGTGGTATATGAAACAGAATACAAAGATCTAACTCTTTAGATTCATACAGTATTTTCCACATGTATGTAAATGCCATTTGAGGACCAGGTTTAAGCAAATATGAGGTCAGACAATGTGCACATGTGCATGCAACTGTGCATGTACCTACCCACTCATAGTAATCTCACTCATCATCTCACATCAATAAATGGTCAGTAGTCCAGTAATCTTTGTAAATCCATTATTGAGCCTGTAGCTGTCAATACTGTTTACCTCTTACAAATTACCACTCCACTCCACCCCATACTCAGCGGCACAGCCTGTCAATTTGCTCCGTTCACTGCAATCAAATGCATCTTTTTTATGACCTGAAAGCAGGCTTGTCGCTGACAGATTAATAAATCCCTGCTGGACTGTTTGGGTGTGTAATTTTACCGAGCAGCTCTGAGAAATAAACACGTGTAATTATGTGAAAATGAAACTGGGTGCTGCTAAAAAGCTCAGTACTTAAATTAAGTGTTGGAGAAAATGCAGTGCATCAGAGAAAGATTTAGTTTTTAGGTAATAGATGGAGCAGCTACCATACCACTGTATCTCCCTCACACGTTACTGCACTTAATGACTCTCATGATGAAATGTGCTCTGTACTGCTAATAATTGTAAAATTATGTACAGTTGTATATTTTACCTGTGCTCGCTCCACGCTAAGCTGTTGGCTCCACATGATGATCCACTTATTCCTTCTTAGCAACAGTATCCTCTCACACATGTATGAATGTCAAATATCTGTCTCACACCACCACAGTATACTTCAGGATGTATTTATGTACTTACATGTCAACTTGAGCCACAATTCCCCCAATATCTGATCACAAGCTATATTATTATCATTTGAAATGCCTGTAGCAAAGCTGAGTGGGTAATGACGCTCTGAGGTGTACAGTACATGCAGTAATAGGAGGTGACATCTGCTGAAGGAGAGTCATATCTTCGGTTGAGTGTGCGTCCTTGACGATGATAAATGCTTTCCTGCTCTGGCCTAATTACTGACATAAGCCGACTAATGCTTGTTCAACTAATGGAAAATCCAGATTTTCATTCAACACATCATCTGCTTCACTCCCACATTTATGTAGTGCAACATCCCTGCTAATACTCTGTGTCATGTCTGAATACATACTTAGGATATTTTCTCATGTAAAAGTCTTCCATAAATCCTGGTAAAGCCTGTAACAGGAAATGTCTTTAATAAAGCCTGTGCCATGGAAAGTAGTTCAATATTCAAAATATTGGTATATCAAACATTTTCTATTCTTATTTTATTTTATTTCTTTTTTTTCAGAGAGAGTGGGGGACTTTGAGAAAATATCTTCACCAAGGGCATAGGTTTGGTTTCAGAAACAGGGGGTACAGTGACATTTGGGGTTCGTCAACCACACAAAAGAGGGAAAAAAAGAGGAAATGCTATTTCTTTACATACATAACCAACAGTCTCGCAGAAATACATTATAGTGCATCATGTGGTAACAGGCATGAATTGTGTCAAAATTATGGGCCAGCAACACCAAAACAGTGCCAACGCAAAGTCTATTATGAGCAGTCCCAAATTCATTGTTAAATTGTCACAGTTTGGTTAGGTTTAGGGAAATGTACAAATTTTAGTTTTTCATAGGAAAAAAATAGACAGTGCATGAGAATATGTGAGGTTTACAGAGAAAAAAAAAAGCCTTAGCAATAAGATTGTGGTTTAGGTTAAGTACCTATGTAAGGTACTGTGCATAGTTACATAAAGTCCATAAAGTCACTGAATTGATTTCTTGTTTCGCATTGGACACAAACAGCAGTTGCCTAGTTAAAAGTCCCTGTTTGTTTGACCCATCCACCACCTCGAAGCCACCCTGTGCTGACTTTTCTGCTCTTTGTATTTAATTTGTGTGTCCATCACAACAAAAAATCCTCTTTGACTTTGCAGAAGCATTGTTTTCATGTTGCCAGGACATAATTTGAACACATTTTATGCCCACCACCATGTAATAGGTTGCTCAGACTTCTTGTCCATTTCACCTATTTCTATAAGACCAGGCTGACATAACATATGATGATATTGTAAGATAGTCTGGTTGACAGAGAACTTAGACTAACATTAATGCTGTTTTGTATGGCTAACCACAAATTGCAAAATAAAACCAAAATAAATAAAGCATGAAGATTCAAATATAGTTTTGGTCACTGAAAATCAATTGTCATCCCAGGTACACTGTCCTTTGCTTCATAAGCTTTAACTGTGGCATCCCTTTACTGTATATATATATTTTTTTAAGATTATTTTTGGGGTGTTTTGCCTTTAATTGACAGGGCA
The DNA here is from genome assembly GCA_029783705.1 of Chaetodon striatus. NCBI lineage: Eukaryota > Metazoa > Chordata > Actinopteri > Chaetodontiformes > Chaetodontidae > Chaetodon > Chaetodon striatus. The sequence continues at coordinate 30,105,858 of JAPZEB010000005.1, forward strand.
GCTAAGTGTAAAGGGGTGGGGGGGTGACATGCAGCAAGAGGCCACAGGCCACATACTTTACTGTATTAGAGTATTTTTTTTGGGAGATTTGGACTCTTGGTCGGACAAAATAAGCACCAAGATTTTGTGTCGGTCTAGAGCAAATTGTGATTTAAAAAAGTAATTGGCAAATTAATAGAAAACAATGGTGAATTCCAGCCCTAATCTTTAGGATTTATTTCCCCAGCCTTTTTAAGGCTTGAAAGGCAAAACCCAGGACGTGAAAAGTCCAACAAGACCTTTGTACTAGTGGCAAACCTTTCACTTTAAACACACAGTAACAGCTGGAGGTAGTGTATATAAATGGACCAACATTTGTATTAACTCAAACCTATTCTCATTAGGATTGTGGCAGCTGAATAGAAAGATCTTAGAGGGTATATTAAACTGACACTATATCTAACTGTACAGTATATGTGTTTGTGTGTGTGTGTGTGTGTGTG
>JAPZEB010000005.1:30120994-30132802 GCA_029783705.1 Chaetodon striatus
TTTCACTCTGTGTGTGTGTGTGTGTGTGTGTGTGTGTGTGTGTGTGTGTAGCTAAATGGAAAGCAATTCCCTCTGCACCTCATTCTTAGCTTGCATGTCCGGTAGTGTAAGAGTCAGAAACTTGATGGTGCTGGAGTAGGTGCTCGGCACACAGGAGAGGAGGCTCTTGAAATGAGCCATCCGCCTTCTTGCACCCATGAATTATCTGCAATTCTGATGAATATGAAGCATGTCATCATTAGCGCGCAGCATGGGCGGAGGAATTAAAACGAGCCCAGATGAAATGGGCGTAGTAACTGTGATGGACAAGACTAATACATGCAGGGTAGGAGTGGTGTGGTAATTTTCCTGTTTGTTTTGAACATTTCACATGCACTGCAGGTATCACTGAAGCAGCACTGAACTGTGTTAATACTGAAAAATTCAAACCCACTGGCACATGGTGTACACAACCCCAACAAGTCAATTAGAGCGATTCAGAATGGCTTGTTAAATAAGGCTCGGTAATTAATTAAATCTCTTTATTGATGATGTCTAAAAGGTTCGTGTTGCAGAGAAGGTGTTGTGCTAATCTATCTCTTAATCTTCTAATCTAATCAGAGAATGTTACTCGTTTATTTCTCTGGTGGACAAAAAAATCGAGTCAGAGGCTAGTGGGAATGCAGGGGTGTGCTCTAATTTAAGGCACTTGTCTTCTCTGATTTTGTCAATCACGGTGCACTGGTAGATTCAGAGCAACGGGTGGCAGATTATTGAACGCAGCTTGTGCTGAGACACTTTCTGTGATCTCAGCTGATACAGACATGATTCAGAGTGATGGCATTGATCTTTCACTGTACTGTACAGCATGCTTTACAGATGGATCAATCATAACATCAACTATGCAGTGGTTTACTTGTAAATTTAAGCTCTGAAGTTAATAGTGACAAAGAATTGAGGTACAGAGGATAGTGAGAATCTACTCTTTTCAACCAAATGGTTCAAGAGTCTAAGGAGTCACAGAAACCTTAACTTTAACTTTAACTATAGGACATAATAGCCCCTTTATCACCCAATCTTGTTTACATCCCCACTGCATCTGAAGAATTATAATATTTGTCCTGGAAATGTACACTGTAAAATATTTGAATATTTGAATTTGCATCAGGTCTCTGGTCCAAGCTGTCTATATTACCTCACCAAGTCCAGCAAACCTTCAGACTTGGGGCAAGGTTGAGACACTGGCCTGCCTCCGTTTTGGTCCCCAGATTTTTTTTGCGAAATGAGCACTCTTGACTCTTACGCCACTCTTTGGTACAGACAGCTGTGAACATGCAGCACAGAGAAGGAGAAACTTTTCACCATAAGGCTCTGAAATAACATTATCTTCTCTCCTCTGCTTGGAGTCGGTGAATTTACAGGTCACACAGTCTCTGACTATTGTTTGATATTTTTTTACATCAAAAAATGTTGTTGCACGTTTCTGATCTGCCGTTGGTGCAGTTAGCTTGTTTACTATATTACATGAATGCCGTTGTCACACTGAACATCCCACTGAGCCTGCTCAAACTTTCAAACTTCATATGGGAAAAAAAAGAAACACATATATTTGGATATTTGTATTAAATTGCGGAATCTGATTAGACTGACATAATTCTGAGCTGGGTACAGCCCGAACACACACACACACACACACACACTTGTGTCACACTTGTGTTTTACCATGCTACAGGTGGTTACACTACTGATTTCCTTATTAGTAAATGGCTAGGTGAAGCACTGTGTCACACAACATGCTTTCATTTGACTTGCAAAATTACAATATAAATATTAATTTATTGAGAATATTCTTATTGGCGTTACCAGTGGTCCAATTCTCTTACACATTTCTTATAAATCTGTGTTGCTACTTCCTACATTATTTCAACACTTTTGCTCACCTGGAAATACAGAGTAGTATAACATGGCCACATACTGCTTGAAGGTCTACTGAATGATGCATGTGTCCTCCTGCATCTCACCCAAAGGACCCCTAAACTGCCTAAAGGGTCTGTGTGAGCTTTACTTATTATGCTAAAAGTCAAAAAAGCACGCACGTCAGGATGATAAAAAAATAGGTGCTGGACAAGAGGTCATGCAAAAAACAAAAAAAACAGAGTCTGCACATTAGACTATGCTCCCGTAAATATTCAGTTACCTCTGAGGTTACGTTTCAAACGCTCTTCATCAGACCGAGATGAAGAGTGTGAGGCTCAAAAGGTCACCTCAGTGATTTATGGAAGCATAGTCCAGTGTGTGGACTCAGCTTTACTCATTATAACCATAAATTAACCTACTGAAATATTACAGCTGCATGCACATGAATTTATATCAGCTAACAAATGAACAAAGTAATAACTGAACCAATGATACATGAGAATGGGGGGTATCCAGTGTCGGCTACTATTCTCAACCTTACTTTGGATCCCACGCAAATACTGAAGTTCAATGACGTGAACATTGTCCACAGCCAATAGCTGTTCTCTCTCCAGCACCAAACCAGTAGCAGCAAACGAGACTTCAGGGAGGTGCAAGAATGTGAAAACAAATCTTAGTTCTCATGTACTGTGGAAAATGAGGAGAAACTGGTGGAACTGTGAGGTGATTAAGAATCCATAAATATTTTTCATGTATCTGATCCACCAACCAGCACTACCAAGGGCAGGATGGGAAACAATCCCGAAAGGAATCTAGTTGTCATCTTGAAAATAGTGACCCTGTAAGATTCCCAGTCTTTGCTAAATATTACAGTGTTTGACTAAAAACTCACATCTTCTTTAAATGTGAGAGGCTGTCAGACTTAAGTCATTTTCAAGGTCCTCTGGTGTATGCTAGGCATTAGACATTAAAGTTCTTGATCTTGCAAGCAGCAGCTGGCAAAACAATCTCACCATTAAGTAGCTGATCTGGAGTTTTCCATCATATCACACAAAAGATAATGTAATTGAAAGCTCCAGTGCAGCTACTGACTCGACCTTGTGGTGAGATTGTTTTGCCTACTGCTGTTCCTTGAGATTGAGCTCATAATACACCCAAGGTGTTTTTCATTCATACATGCTTCCTTTCTCCTATACACTTTAACAGAAAAGTCCATACCTCGTGTTAATATTGATTCTAGCGCCAGCCAGTTCTTTCATCCTTGTGTGTCAATACATGTTGTACTCAAGTTGTGGCAGCTGTGAGGTTTCTGTTTGACCAGGGACTGACTGCAAACCCAACCCTTAAAGTTCCTTGGCCATCTGAAAGCGCTGGTCCAGAGCAGGGACTTTATGAGGTCAAGAACTAAATTTAAAAACTGGTTTCTGTAGGGGAAACACAAATAAAGTTTCTGAGTTCCTAAAAAAAAATCCCTGGATTCCTGAAGAGTCCCTGTGGTAGGTTTCTTTAAATCAGGACAATTAATATGAAGTATATTTCTGGCCGTAATCATCACAAAAATGCTCAGTAGAAAACTCGTAACATTTTAAAAGGTGTACAAATATAAAAGTAGAGAGTGTGTAGACTCCCCACAGCCACATCAGTGGAACATTTACATGCACATTTATATTACACTATTATTCTAAATATGACAATATCCTGAATTTGACACAGGTAATGTAAACACCATATTCCTTTCATCACTCCATTTTCATTGGCTTATCCGGGGCAGTGTTGCTGGGACAGCAGATGCACCTGGACAACATATTCTCACTCTGACCTTGTCACATATCGACATTTGGTCATAGACTTTCCATGTCTGGTCTGGGCAACACACCAACTTTAAACGTTATGAAAGACTTGGATGTCAACAGGTTTTAATGCCCCTGCAAGGGCAATAGCTGTGGCCACAGGCAATATGTTTTCAAGTTGTCTATAGTCTGTCCCTTTCTTAAAGCCTTGAGATTATTTCTTCAAATTTTCACTTCGACTCAACAATTCATATCAGAATTTTGTGGTCAGAGGTCAAGGTCACTGTGACCTTGCATCAGTCCAATTCTTTTGAATACAATATCTCAAAATGTCCTTGAGTGAGTTTCCTCAAATTTTGTACAAAGGTCAACCTTTTCAAGAAGGTGGTTAAAGGTATAAAGGGAGGCTGTGTTCACTCAGTCCAAAAAGTCTCGACGTAATGATCGAGTAATCAGAGTATGCACACCTGGATGTAAAAGGGAATAGTGGAATATTTATATTTATTAGCCATGTAAGCAGTTTGGTGGGAATATTTTCTTTTTTGGAATACCTCCAAAAAGCAGAATATTTTGTACATGTACACATAGTCAGTGTGTTTTACAAACTAATGCTCATAGCAATACTTAGAGGAAAGGCTACAGTTGACCAGGGCCCCATTTGGATGTGCCCACAGCCCCAGCACCCCCTCATCCTCATGTGAGCGTGTGTGCCACTCACTGGCACTCATTAACAGCTATTGCGCTGAGTGGTTGTTGTATTTGTAATGTTGTTGTCATGCAGCTCTAAATGAGCTCTTGTGTCATTAATCTGCTTTTGAGTCTTTCACCCACGGGGTTTATTTATTCCACCAGTATTAGTGGAAATCTTCAACATTATTAACCACACTCCTACCAAATGATGTGATGAGGCTTCATGTATTTTGGCACTCATCTTCATCCACCGTGGTTTAATCCATAGTAAATCTATGGCTTTGCTAATTGCTGTTCTGATGGATTTTATTATGTTTGTGTAAGTGAATTATAAGTACAAATGAGGAATCTGATATTTCAAGTTACAGTTCAATGTTTAGTTTGTACTGGTGTCTGTATTATAGTGCAGCATGTACCCAACACAAGGCTGTCTATATATTTATCCCCACATGTGCTGACAAAAGTGATTCTGCTTTTTGTTAATCAACAAGAAAACTAAAGTGTCTTAAGCAGTGAACCACAGATGCCATTTTTAATGAATCTCTCCAGCACTAGCAGTGGCTGGCACGGAATCCTTGCACTCCAGCACATGCTACCATATTTACTGTCAGCATCTGCAGAACCAGGCACTCGTGTTCTATCTTTAACAAGTTGGCTTTGAGCTTGACCAGCTGTGACATTTGGTGGAACCGTGGGGACTGCAGACACAGCATTCGAGCATTACGCAACCTTCGCTAAATAATTCACTGTGTGCTATGCATATTACATTGCGCCCAGAGTTCCCACTCGGCCCTCAGTCTCTGCACTTCATTGGCTGTGCATCCTCATCTGCCAGTGGAACGGGCTTTCAGTCAGGCTAAAATTCACTTCTCACTGTGTTTCAACCCCCCCACTTCCATCTGCTTATCAGACTGCTACTAGTAGATGTAGCTATGTAGCAACCTCTGCAAAAAATGGCCTAAGTAATGACTGTGCATGTAATACATGAAATATTGCAGTGGGATGGAAACATGTGGTTTGAGTTGAAGCTGTGCATGTGAGGTATCTGATTTAAAAGTGTACATGCTTGTGTTTTTTTTCTAAGTGGACAAAGCAGGAGTAATAGTATAAGATAGAATCTGAGCCACTGTTTGGCAAATAAAATAAATTGGTCTTAGAGCAGACTTTTGACTGTAGCTTAGAGATCAAACTAATAGTCAGACTTCAGATTCATCCATTGACTATCTTGACTAATTTTCTATCGATTCTGAGTAAATCAAGACATTTTTCAAACCAAAAAAACATGGCTGACCAAGAAAGCATGTCATACCTCTCAGCTTCGTTCACCCATTGATTTCCTAATTGCTGTATATCCCCAGCAGGTCACTGCGCTCTGGAAACTCTTCCCCTCTCATTATTTGCTCTACAACATTGTTAGCACACCAAACAATATGAGCCATCTTTTGCCATCTGTTATTTGGTGCGTCCGGTCTGCAGGTGTTACTGATTGTTACCATGGGAACATGGCTCCTAGCTCTCAGTTAGCCTTTGGGTACAGTAACGAACTTTTTCAGCTTAAATTAGGTCAGCCTTTATTTTGGTGAAACGGTTTAACTTGCATTAGACTAAGGGTGTCACATTGATTTTAGATCATGGGCGCTATGACCTTCTCCAGGAGTACACTCCCTCTCACTCCCCGTGCTCTCCGTCTGCTGGTCTTCTGACCGTCCCCACCTGGGCTTTCAGCTGCACTGCTCCCAGGCACTGGAACTCCCTACCCCCCATATTTGACAGTCTGACAGTATTACATCATTCAAATCCCATCTCAAAACCCACCTGTTCAAACAAGCTTATTCTCTCTGAGGGGCTGTACACATGCTGCGTCTTTAACTGCCTAGCAAATGCAAGGTCAGGCACTGAGTGCAACCCGTGTACCTACTCTGTACGAACGTGGACAAAGGGGGTGTCTGAGGTTGCTAAGTAACCTGAACAAGCACCATATCATAGCCTACTCACCTGATATCCTGAATGCAGAGCTGATCTTCTTTCAGGCATTGTTTTTTAAGTGTGTAGGCCTAAAATATTTACCGTGAGACAGATGTAAAACTCTGGATAGCCCTGCGCTAAAATGATAACTTCTTCTTTGTATTTATCACAGACTGATATTTACAGATGACGGGGAAGATGTCTGTGAGTTGTGATTGGTTGGTCCTTGTCCCATGATATGCGGTGTGTGCTTTTGTGTTCCAAAAGGTGAACTCTGTTTATCTCTGGGTGCAGCTGTTGCATCCTAAAAAATAGGCACTTGGGAGAGTGTGCGTGCTGCGGTTGCATCGCTCTGGCATTTGAGTGCGCCTGCTGTGCATCTACATTGAAAACATTGAAATTTAGGGATGCAAAAAACGTGGCATTTTTATGGCTTCTAACACTGTATCCCCCCACCCTTCACACCCCTTCCAAACAGAAGCCCTTTTTCTATCCCACCTATATGTGTCTGCCCCATTCATTTTTCTGTATGTTCCTTTACTTGTTGGTATTGGTTCTATTTTTATGCTCTGTATGGGCACCTTTGGTGTTTTATTATTATTATTATTACATACAGGCCAGTTTCATGGCCATGTAAGTACAATTCATCAGATTTAAATAAAATTTTAATAATTTTAATAATTACAACTACCAACAGTCATACCCCTTAGTACCCAAAACATTGTGCTGTAACAAGGTATGTTGTCAAAATTAGAAAAATAAAGGCTAAAATCACTGGAGAGCTGCATTAGCATAAATGACTACTAACTAACTACTGACTAATTACTTTGACATTTACTCAAGCAATTCAATGAAACGCAATCATTTGAACACAACAATAAACATACCAACTACACTGCTAATAAAATGTAAGAGTGCTTATGGGATAATTTACCTACATGAAAGAATCAATGAAAAGCGACCAATGAGTTGGCAGCAGTGACTTTATTTTTTGCAATGTTACATATAATATTTAAGAATACGCAGAAGGGTTACAGCTCTTTTGATCATTTTTACTATTGTTTACTATTTACTGTGTCAGAAGGTGGGGCAAATAGCCAAGTTTTATATGTTATAAATCTGAACAGTTATTACTTAAGTGATCGGTGAGTTACCGGTAGTCCACTAGTTACTTTCTGAAGTGGTCATAATTGCAGTTGGGTAACAGGTAAGACCTGTCCTGTTTTGTCATGTATCCTAATGTGTCTTATCACGTATCATACATCTAATGTATCAAACAGGGGCTGGGTTGAGTAGAATACAGCTGACAGACAGAGCCATGATGTGTTTGGAGACCAATAACAAGGAAAGCAGCGGGCATTAAGATAAAAAAAAAAAAAGTCAACATCACATTATGTGCATTTTTTAATATTGTGGACAGGTTTTTCAGTCAAAATTGAAACAGCAAGATATGATGGGTTATAGTGTGATTTGTTGTGCCAGCTCCATTGACTCTAATAGAACTGACACCAAAGTCTGACTCCAGTGCAGAATTTGAACCCTGTCACTGACATAATGTTCTTTCCTTCTTTTATAGTTTCCTTAAAGCTGTGGAGGAAGCAGGTTAATTTATCAGCTGTCTTGCAAACAACTTACAAATCAAAAGTTTTGGCACTGCCTCAGCAACAGGGCTCCACCAATACTGTTTTAACATAGAAGTCTGATACAGATGCTTTTGACAATATTTTGCATAATGTTCAATATTTTTCAATATGACCACATATCAGTAGTCATTGTTTTTCAGAGAACTGTATTTTCGACAGAGTGGAAAGCCGTTGAAGCAGCATTTTACACAAAGTAGATTACTCACTGTTCAACTTGCTCCTGAAACCTGGCAGCTCTTATGCCTTGTTCCAACTCACATATGTGTCCGGAAATGAGTCAACCGGAAGTCCATTGATTCCTATAGGACTCTTTGTGAAATCTGATGTGCCTATGACCCCATGGTCATGTTTTTGTCATGGTAATGTTCCAGACGCATATTCCAAACTGGATGATATAAAATGGACAAAATTAGCCTCTCTCACTACAGGTAATCTTTGTCAGGTTTCTATCTGTCCATAAAGAAATATATATTTGTATATATATGGCTCTACACACACCAGTCACATACATAAGTAGAAATTAGGCATTAGCCTTAACAAGTGCATCAATCTTAGGTATGCAAAGTCACTCAGTGGGCTGGATTGGACCCTTTGGCGGGCCAGTTTTGACCCATGGGTCTTATGTTTGACATCCCTGCATTAGACTAATCAAAGAGCTAAATTAAGACTGGCTTAAGAGATGTGGAACTGGCCCCTGTGACATTAGTCAAAGCCCTGTGCTAGGACATATAATTGTTTGCTATTTACACAACCAGAAGTGTGGAGACACCCCAAAAAATGGCTTGTATGTGATTATTCAATAACTCATTCCAAAACCATAAGCATTTATGTACTGCATTAACAGCTTCCACTTTTCTGGGATGACTTTCCAACTGATTTTGCAACCTGGCATCAGAGATTTGCTGCAATTCAGTCCAGATTTCCTAGAAAGAATGTCCATATTGGACAATTCCAGACCTTACATTTTATATCCAATGCCAACATTCTGTGCCAGTCCGGGATGTAGTGTGTCCTTTAGGCTGTGAGGCAAAAAGTTAGAGGTCACGGTGTTTATGGGTGTGAAGCGCATCTGTTTGTCATGCAGGATATTGGTGTTTGTGTCTCATCTCTATTAAGTGTAACTACAGTATTTCACTAACTTAAACCAAGTGTTAGGTATTAGTATCTTACCTTTTACCTTAACTGCAGGTTTTCCGGTTTGGTAATAAGGGTTTTCAGGACATTGGGTTTGGGCAGCAAGGTCTAGCTTGGTGTTCTAGTTTATCCCAAAGGTATTGGATGGCGTGATGTCAGTGAACTGTGCAGGCCAGTCAACTTGTTAAACAAGCCTGGAACAAGTAGGCGTTGTGCACGAGGACACAGGGAAAGGTCTTCCCCAGACTGTAGCCAGAAAGTTTGAGGCACATTAGTGTTTCAAATATCATCAGGTTTTCCTTAATTGGAACGAAGGAAACTAAGAGTACACGATGGACTGGGTTTTCCACATACTTTTGGCCTTATGTTATTGAAACTTGCAAAAAATTACACTGAATACTAATACGGGAGGTGCAAACACACTTTACAAACAGTGCAAAAAGGCCACACTGTAGGCATACTATGAAATCTATCCCTCCATGTTCTACATTTAATAACTACTGTGCCATAATCATTTCCTCACGTGATCAAAAATAGGCACCGGATGAAGAAATTTGACACATAATTACTGCCTGCTATAGTTAGTAGTGAATGCTGTTTTTCCTTATTGCTGCCTCCAGTCAGTGGGCAGAATGAATCTTTTATTTCCTGACAGTTATGTGGGCAGCAGACTCTGGAGCTGGACAGTTACAACCCAAATAAATCTGGCATTTTCAAAGGAAAATTACAATGTGTCTCGTGGCTCACTGAGTACAAACGCTGGAAGGGAGATATCATTACCCAAGCCTCATTTATTTCTTCAAGGAGTCCTGTGTATGGCTGTTTACCAATTGTATGAGAATAAATCCTCACCTGTCAGAGAATTTCATGGATTATTAGTATTTGCAGTTGACAATCTGGTTGAAGTGGTGTTTTTTTTTTTTTTTTAAGGCACATGTGCTTTTCTCACCTTTGGTATACTGGTGACATGCTACTGTTTGAACTACTGTGTCAGTAGCAATCATGCTGTGGAATCTTTGTGTTGAAAGCTTAGCAACCTTCTTTTTGTAGATATGATAGCCAGCTGGACTTGATGACATTTCTGCCTGAAGGAAGACACACACACACACACACACACACACAAAACATTTTTATTATAAGTACACTATATTCATGTGTGGCTGTCATGTGAATGATTTTTAGTGAATGCAAGGCTGTCACTGTGCTCTGTGTGGTAAGCAGGTGTTGGCGGCTGCAACTTCTGCAGATGTTATGAGCAGTGAAAATGTACCTGCAGCTCACTACTGCTTCTCCTAAGGTGTGGTCAGACAGAAAGTGATTGGAATTTTCATCTTGCGTCATTTGCGCACAGTTGACGATTACTGATTATTTGCCTTTCCGGAAGATTTCTGTAATTACCATCCAACACTGTTGTATTTTCACACATCTCTGTTTGTTTGGGAAGCAGAATCATAAGATTGAGATACACAAGATTTGCTGGAGCTGAAACATTTCCAACAAATCTTTGCACCACCCCAAGTAAATTTGCATCTGAACTAATTGTCATCACGCCATCTCTAAAATTTGCTTGGCATTCCATCTGAACAGTGTGAACGGAGCAACACAGAAACAAAATACAATAGGCCTTACGCAAGCACATTTGCCTATTCTTATCCTTAACTATGCATACTTTTTTTTGTTTGTATCATGATGTGACGTCACTCACTGGTTTGTAGACTCCCATATTGAAGCCTTGAGTTTGGCATTTTGGCCATCACCATCTTGGTTTTTGGAGCCAGAAGTGACCGCCTTTGGACAAGAGGGTGTAGATAAACCAAACATTAGCTTGTAGCTTCATAAGCATGGTGCATTTACAGTTCAGTTAATTGTAATAATATTGATGCTAATGCTAACTTTTGCAAGCAAAATACAATCTACCTTTCAAAAAACAAAAAAACCCTATATTTTATTTAATTGCTTAGATGGTCTTTTAGTTCAACCATATGCTGAACAAGACTTTTTTTAGGTGACCAATGCATTACAATTAACTTTTATGAACTGAAAACACAGTGAAAGACTAACAGCTATGGCTATGCCTAGACTGTGAATCTGAGATTACCCCATCGTTATGTTTGTATTAGGCTGTAAACATGTTTATTTTCCTCTGTAGAGTGTTGCATTTTGACATGAGGGTCTATGGGGATTGACTTGCTAGAGCCAGCCTCAAGTGGCCATTTGAGGAACTGCAGGTTTTGGCACTTGCGCATGGGCTTCTTTTTTTTTAACCCCATAGGTTGTTGCTGGATTGTATGATTATTCCAAATCAGATTCACCACACTCTGTCATTGCACTCTCTATGGTAAACTTCTCATTTCAGGGTGATGAATACCTTCTGCAGCCCTGCCTCAAACATTTGAAACAGTAAATATGTTTTTTAAAAGAAACACAGGGCAAATTACGTTTTTTCATTTAACATAATAGGGGAAGAATCTAGCATGGTACAATAAGGTTGTGGCAGCTATTTTGTTGTCACCACATCATCATTTTGAAAACAGTTTAGTAATATACAGATGTAATATCTAGGAGACAGGGATGCACCTGTTTATGAGGAGGTGCAACTTTGTAAGATCTGATCATAAGTGAGGCCCCTAAAATTGTCACATTGTGTTCCACTCTGATTTTTTTTTGTGGCAATTGTGTTATTAACAAAA
>JAPZEB010000005.1:30144433-30162526 GCA_029783705.1 Chaetodon striatus
TGGTTGTCTGTCTCTATGTGTCAGCCCTGTGATAGTCTGGCGACCTGTCCAGGGTGTACCCCGCCTCTTGCCCAATGCCGGCTGGGATAGGCTCCAGGCCCCCCCCGCGACCCTCGAGAGGATAAGCGGTTAGGAAATGGATGGGATGGATGGCCAAAAGTGACACTGGAAAAGGCCCAATGTTTATAGAGGTATTAATGAGCCAGGCGTAGCATAGCAGCATAACAGCAATGCTTTGTCATGCCCCTCAGCATCTCGTAGCAATGCACAGGGCACCCTTTAGCGTTTCTACATGATACACAGCTGAAACCTACTGTAACACATGTTGTGAAACAGTCTCAGTTAGGTTTAGGGCCACAAAAATACCTGGTTACGTTTAAAAAAACAATCATGTTTTGTCTCAGAATAGGTAAGTTTGTTATGTAACGTGAAATGACCTGAGTCATGTGAGTGATGTCAGTGCACGGCAACTGTACGTAAATAACGTAATGTTAGGTTAAAACAACTGTGACTTTGGGTTTCACATGAGACACAAACTGCTGTCTCCTGTGTGAAAGTCTTGCTTTGATTAACCCATCCATAGTCTCCCTAAGGAGACTTTCTCGCTCCTTATACTATTTCAGTTGCTCTCAGAATTTAGTATTGCAGAGTATTACACTGGAGTTAGATGAAAGCCTGGGGTGTCTCATAATGATGTTAAAGGGTGCCTTTGGCGTCAATATCCCACACGTAGGGATGTGCAATGATAGTGTCAGTATTTCATGACCTGGGGACGTAAACAGGCTGGACGTGCACTGCCTATGGCATAATTATAACCATCTGAAGGACTCAACTAACAAGATTACGATGTCCTAAATTAAGTTTGGTTTCTCAACATAAACACCCCAGAAACCACATTTTTGTTTAAAACTTCACATTAAGGAATATAAAACATTACTAAAAGTTTTACCATGAGTGTTTTAACACAAACTGATAATTTGGCTAAACTGTGTAAACTTGTTTCTAAACTTATTTACAGCCATTCTGATCATCAACAAACCTGTTGCTTTAACTAAGTCCTGTTGGATTTTAGAATTCCCAAATGTAAGCAATTACTTTGAGAACAATCTTATCAGTCCCTGTTATCTTTATTTTCCTCTCACACATTATCACACTCAAACTCTCTTTCCATCTGTCTCTGATTCTGTGTCACCTCCCCCCCCCCCTCTCTCTGTGTCATCATGTAGCGCTGTTGTTCTTTCTTCACACTGTTTTACTCTAGAAGACAGATGACACATTAGTGCTCTCCCAGGACACAAACACTCTCACACACACTCCCGGGACAACACTTTAGACACCAAACCTGCTCTCGCCACTCTCACCGGACACATCTAAAAGTTCATTTTTGAGCACACACACACAGCGAGATGAGGCACAAGCCATACATACATACACACTTTGTTCTCAGTATCCCCATACACTCCATCTGTTTTAACCCACAGCCATTGGACACAGCCATAAAGTTGTTGCAATACAGACACATACACTCGTAACTCCAGAACATCTCTTTTCAGCCAATCGCAGTGAGTTATAGCAGCCACACTGTGCTCTCCTAAAGTTCCCTCTGTGTCTCTCTCATTCTCTTTTCCACACTTTGTCTCTGTTGCACCAGTTTCCCATCAGTTTACCTCCTGTTCACCAATCTTTCTTTCTAAATCACCATCCCCAAATCCCACTTTCCTTGCATCTCTCTCTCTCCCTCCCCTCTATCCATCTCCCTCCTGTCTCCCCCCCTTCTCTCTCTTCTCCCAGTTGGTTATTAATGGTTTTAATTTACAGAGAGGAAGGACCTTGGTGCCCACAGAGGCATCCCCTCTGCCCCCAGTGTGTATTTGTGTCTGTGAGAGAGTGGGGAAAAGAGAGAGACCCCCTGCTCGTCCCTGTGTAACCAAGCAGCAATAACGCTTTGTCTTCTTTAACTGTGCTGCTCCTTCAAGGTACCCCACATCCTTCTCCCTCCATCTTCTCCTCCAGCTCTTTCTCTGTCTTTATTGCTCTCAACAATCTCTTTTACTTTCTGCAACTTGTCTTCTTCCTGGTGTTTCTTTCTCGTTTTCTTCCTTCTCAGAAACGCGCAATGTCTCCACATTAGCTTCATGCACCAGCATGTTGTGACCACCTGCCCCGTGGTTCCCCTGTGGGCTGGCGATTTGACAAGGTTGCTTGTTATCATTTGTGGTACCATCTTTGTTGCTGGGCAACCATTGATGTGGTATTGTTCACAACATACGTCCCACAGATCACTTGTGTGTTTTTCCACTCGGTATTCTGAAGCTCCTCCTGTAGTTCATAGGACTTCTCTGGGATGGACATTCAGAACAGCAAATTGAGACATGATATACTGGGTTCAGTCACTGTAGTGTTATATCAACTGATGACAGAGAGCAAAGCAGAGGAACAGCCATTACAAAAAATATTAAAATATAGCACATTGTTTCAGTTAATATGCCCCAGGGTGCTTTTATTAACTGAGAATAATATGTTCCACTAGAACACTCATTGACGTTATATTTTGCTGTCAGAAACCAATGGCTATCTGTCTTCTTTGCAAGAAGCCTAATTAAGGTTTACACATGCATGTACTGGGAAGGTGGATAAACACTGGTCTGAAGTTCTTAACCCAAAGCAGTAGGCTTGCCACTGCCTTAGAGCTAGCTGTGTATAGCAGGTAGCACATGAAGTCGGTCTAAATGTTCTTGGAATTTATACAGTGGCTTAACATAAAAGAGCTTGATTTGTCCGAAATCATTAAAAAATAAGAAATCTAAAGAAGTGATGTAAGACTAAAAATTAAGTTTCTTTTATTATCATTTTATATAAACATGGTCATGGCCAGGCACATGCACAGATAGATCCCAGGTGTTGCTCAAGCACCTGCCTCTTTGGCCCCCTGACTAGATAAGTGCCCTTTTTTGCAAGACATTTCTTTTTTTTTTTTTCTTTTTTTTTTCCTAATTTAATATTTTTGTTTTTTAATTTGCCCCATGGCATCAATTCTCTATTAAAAGTGTATTGTATTGCCTGACAACCACATTTGAGTTTTCATTCTGCCAGAAGCAAGATCTCTTGCCCCTCCCTCATCAATGTACCATGTCACAGTCATCCACGTCACCCTGTGACCTTTTCTTCATAGACGGTCAGGTATCGATAGTGTTTGTCCTGAGCCTTGGTATTGTTTCTTTACTGTTGTGAGATTAGAGTATTAAAACGTCTAAATTAAGCCAGCCTAATTTAGGCAATAATCCACCATTAAGTTTAACAACAATCAAGCTAGTCTGGCTTAAAATCACACCATCTCCCTCCAACTCTCTGGCTGATTCCAGTTCACCAACTGCCAGGAACGAACTCAGACGGATGCCAAATTGCTTTCCCTACTACCACATGTCTTTAAAAACCGAAACTCAACTTGAAATAATGTTTAGATCTCCCATGCTGCAGCTCTGAAAATTCATTTAAATAAATCTGAAATACGGTTTGGTGCTGCACATGCCTTGTGTTGTAGGCAGTCTGTTCTCTGGGATTCTTTAAGACCATTTAAAGTTTATCTAGAGAATAATTTGAGTATCAGTATGTGACTATTTCATGAAATAGGAGCGGTTTTCTTGTATACACAAAATATATTGTTTATAATGTCTTGGGCAGAAAATTGAATTTAATTTTATTTCTGAACCAACAGGAAATAAGGCATTTAGCTGGATAATTTAAAGGGTTCTGATGGGAAAGTAACACCAAGAGAAAACATTTTAAATAAGCCTTGCATTTAAGGCCTGAAGAAAAGAACTACGTTTGTAAGAAGCTGAATTTGATGTAAATTAACTAAACAACCCCATCAAAAAATACTCTTTTCTTTTCAGCACTCTGTTAACTTAATATTGACAAATTTTGAGGCAGAAAATCCTCCTTAGTGTGTCGGCATTTCAGAGCAGCTTCTACTCTGTATATCTGGAACCATTTAAACCTCACTGCAGAACACGGCCCCTCATTTATACACAGTAAAACATGTGTGTTGACTCAGCAGAGGTAACATGAAATAAGACATGAAGAATGGATATTTGAAAGCAGTACAGAATGCCTGAGAGTGTCACTGCATTATTCTCTATTTTCAATTTTGATTTGTCAACTGCCACCGTAAACTGATGCAGAAAAGTTCACCAGAATGCAGGAAATGAAGTGTTTGAGGTTCATAATGTCCTGAGGGAGGACCCCCAGACCAACTGCTTCATATGTGTAGGATAGCCTACTTGTCCTTCTGCTTTTCTTCCAGTAGCCTAGGACTTTTTCCTTGGTAGGCTGCTCTTGTTTTCCATAAGAGCAATTAATAAAAATGCTTCCTGTTTGGAAGCATAGCCAATTTACCGCTTTATGATTGACTGCTGGTTGTGATCAATAATGAGGCCTGATTAAAGTTTAAATGTCGAATTTCTATTCATTGCATGTCTTTAACATTTATTTCTATAATTTCTATTCACATGGCTTTTTTTGTTCTTTGTAACACTCAAACTGTCCAGTTTAATCCAGTCTGTTATTTGGCATTCAGTGACATGCTTTTTCAATTATTTAACAGAATTATAATCAACATTAATATTCAGGTAAGTCAGTTTGCCTGCATTTTAACTGATGGGAGCGGTAAGGGACAATGGATAATGGATAGTGGGCACTGGCTGAAAAGAGATTGAAAAGCACTGGCGTAGTCTGTGTTAGCATTATCATTGCTCCTAGCTGCTAGCTTCTCACTGGAAGTTTCAAAGTTTCAAGGACAATTTGCATTTAGACTGTATTTTGGCTGGTTTCTATTAAGTTGCTTTATTTCTCAGTATTGCAAATGTCTATTAAGCTGCCATTGATTATGGAAGTGAAGGAGGACTCTGTGACAACTTTTTTTTCCTCAAAAGTGGCTATGGCATAGTGAATACAATGCAATATTGAACCGTAGGGAGATATTAATCTGATGAGAACATTAAGTTTCCACCCACATATTTCTTATGTGTATTGAGGAGATTGGAGGAAGAAATTGGATATTCTTGTAAATGTAAATAAAGTCTTTGCCAACTGATATCCAACATACTGCCTCCTATGATACTGCTCTGCTATAAGACCTGCACAGTAACAGTCAGGTGTGATTTATATTATAGAAGGGGTTAGCTAGTTGCTCCAAATCACATTTGATTTGATATATTTATGCAAATGCCTATGAGTTGAAGATAAATATTTTCTTCCATGGAAAGGGACGAGTTTGATATAAACTTGCCATCCCATATTTCACTGTAGCAATTAGAATTATTTTACTTAATTACAGGCTCTCAAGCACTCACTAAACTGTAGCTTTTGAGATTAGCCCGCTACAGAATAGCACTTAAACATTATGTTAAACATTAAACTTATTTACAGTACTATGCACAGAAATAATATACTAGGTGCCTTTTGAATCACAAACTTTTTTATTTTACTTTTAGTTGGTACTGAGGCTGCCCTTAAAATGTACATACTGTTGCATGCAGCATGCACACCATCGGGACATACTACTCTCTAATCACATAACATCCTGAACTTTGACCCTCTTACTCATATATCTGTTACCATAGAGATAAAATCAAATGCCGTTCACAGAGCTGGCCAGAGACGGACGTCAACCAGGACAGCTCTGATGTTCATTTTGCAATAAGTAATAGCTGCATACAGTGTCGAAATTACAGAGGCTATACATTTCTATGTTATTGTTATGTAATACTTACACTCTATTCAATTAAACAATTAATATTCCTATTATTACTAATCACTTGGTCATCAGTCACCTGAATGTACTGTCCTGAATCTTAAGCTGCACAGAGGATTGTAGGTCAGAATAGCCAGGAGAACATGCTGACTTACTGCAAAATGTGACCGGATGTAGTTGAAGATTCTGGAATTTTTGGCTTACTGCATTTGCGATACTATGTATTGGGACATACTAAATCTTTTTCTGGCACATGCCACTATACAGTAAGGTAGTATGGGGATTGGTACACAGACTGTATTTATCAATGATAAAAACATTCATTTCAAGTTAGTTATTAGCCAACTTCCAACTCCTGAGGAAATAGGCTTACTACCCATTACATTCATTATGTAGGAAAGGGCTGTTTTAACATTACTATGATAATGCTTCACCTGCTGGTAGTCTAAAACCATTTCTGTAGCTTCAAAGGGTAACTTCTGTGTTTTTCAACTTGGACCCTTTTCCCCCTGTTTTTTGTTTAAGTGACTAATGGAGACAACAATTTTTGGAAATGGTCCAGTATTGAGCTGCTTAGATGTGAAAAATTGGGAGAGGAGCAAGAGGGATGTTGGACATCAGAGAAGCAGCAGGGGAAAACAGCATGTACAGCCAACATATTTTCACATCTAACTGGGTAAATTAAGGGTTTATTTTAACCAAACCAGAGTCGGTGACTGTTGGAACAGTGGAAAGATAAACCAAGATGGTTTTTGTTTGCTTTCTTTCATTTCTGTTTATTTTGAATGATGTTTGTTTGACAATGAGAAAATTTCTTTGGAGTCTTGAAGATTCGGTGATGGCAATTTCAGGGATGCTTCTGGATAAACAAAATGGATTTTACTCTTTATCAAAAAGGTATGTCTCTGTAAGTATCCCCCAACAAGACACTTATAATAACAATCTGAGTCAGTGGCAAAAACTCAACAACTAAACCAATTTCAAAAACTGGTGGTCCCATCAGTCACTTGGACACAAAAACATAGAAAAATAGGGTCCAGGTTGGAGGTTGTAAAGCTAAACAGTACACGAAAATATGTTTCTGAAAGCATCTGAGTTGAGAAATAGGCAATGCAGTAACAAAATCTTGATTCATATTTGATCAGTGCTGCCTGGTTTGACAGTTTGACCGCAGTTCACAAGCAGAGATTGACATGATTGACAGCTATTGTAAAAACTTACTGGCTCTGCATTAATTGAATTGCTGTCAATGCTCACACTAAGCACATGTGGTGAACGTTATGCTGCCTTTAACATCACTCCGCATGACCGGTTTTGCGTGGGGTCAGTGATGGTCTGGGGAGGCATATCCTTGGAGGGCCACACAGACCTCCATGTCATAGCCAACAGCACCCTGACTGCTGTTTAGGCCTTTGCACACTGAGTCTGTTTCTTTCAGATGCGTTTTAATCCATCATCTGAAATAAATCGTTATGCACACAAACCTTGCACACTGATTCCAATGATTTCAATTCCTTTGCCTCTCCCCACTGGTGTTACCTATCTGGCTGTCTTTTATTTGGCACCACAGTTGCATAAAGGGACAGAGCTGTCCTCCCTCTCTGTCCTTTATATTCTGTGTGCGGTCCACACCCTCCTCCTCTTCATCATCATCTACCTGAATATTATTTTCTGACGTGTTAAAAGTGAGCTGTCTGAAATGATTCTCTGTGTCCGGTTCCTCTGTATTGTCTCAGCTGTGTCGCGGCGCCACATTTTCTTCTTTGATTCTTGGTCAAACAGCTTTCAAAAAGCTTCTGATGGGTCTAAAAAATGCAGAAAATAGAACCTTTTCCAAAAATGTTAATGACAGTTTTGGACTCAGTGTGCAAACGTGATTGGAACAATGTGACGTCGTATTTATTTTTAGACGTGCAACAATTGGGGGCGAAAAAACAGACTTTGTGTACAAAGGTCTTTAGGTACCAGGATGAAATCCTCAGAGCAATTGTTAGACCTTATGCTGGTGCATTGAGCATTGGGTCCCTCCTGGTGCAGGACAATGCCTGGCCTCATGTCGCTAGGGTGTGTACAGCGTTCCTGGATGACGAAGGCATTGATGTCATTGACTGGCACTCTTGTTCCCCTGACCTAAATCTAATTGAGTTCCTACGATAAGTTATGTATTGGTACATCCGATGCCACCAGGTACTACCATGGTACTTGGAGCCAGGAGCTTCCTGATGCCCTGATCTAGGTCTGGGGGAGATCACCCTGGACACCATCTGTCGACTCATCAGGAGCATGCCCAGATGTTGCAGGAGTACATACAGCCTGTGATTTCAAATTTTTACCTTGATTTTCGGTGTGATTTTGAATCCAGCCCTCAGTGGGTTGATGATTTTGGTTTCCATTGACTGTTACATCATTTTGTTCTCAATAAATTATACAATGTACAGCAATAGAGATTTTCAACTTGAATAATTTGTTCATCAAAATCTGATGTGTGATTTAAATTTCCCTTCATTTTTTTAAAGGGTAAATTGAGACGAAGAGATGAAAAGAGAGAGCAGTCCAGCTGACTTTCCATCCCTCCCATCACTTCTTGTATTTTACCCGCTTGTAAGAAATGACATGCCGGGGTTATAAAGACAAACCCATGCTGAAATACATTGTCAGGGTTGAATAAACATCTACACCACAGTCCAGCAGAGCTTGATACATTTTGACGAGGGCGCGGGTCAGGGGGTGCTTAAAAATTCTATTGTGGCCTGTGTGCCACTGGCAGGTCACATTCATTCACTAATAGAGCAGCGGGGCAAGCTTGAACCATAATTACTAGCTTTCCATCAGAAAAGAGTAGATGCAAAATGAGATATGCAAATTGGACCCTCCATTCTGGAAGGGATCAACTGTGAGGATTAGTGACAGGGCGATTAATCAGAGCTGATTTGCATAGTTTGCATGAAGGGTTAGATTTACAATTTGGAACAATACAGCCAATAGGCGCAAGCTCAGTTTATTTTTAGCACAAGGTTATGTTGAAGGAAGAGTATAGAAGAAAATGTGCTGTCTGTCTTTTTCTAATCTAGGTTGTAAAGATGTTTCCATTTTGTAAGCTCCAATAAATGATTTAAGCGTGTAAATGACATTACAGGCTTAATAAATTGTAATATATCTTGCAGCAGAAGATATTTTTAGGATGGAAGAGCTAAAGGGATAGTTAATATTTTTAAGGGAGGTTTTATGATGTACAGCTTAGAAGGGGTCAGCAGCAAAATGTATTTTAGCCACCTTAAAAAGTTCCACCTAAAACAGCGTATGCTACAGTGATAGTATTTTCATCACTTTACATTTCAATCAGACAGCCCATTCTGACAGGAAAGCTGTCAAAAGCTTTAGTTCTCTGTAGAAGATGTGGAATGTTACACAAAGCCACCAGATTCCATTGACTAAAACAGTAATTTTGGCTCATTGAACAAGGGAGCTGCTGATCTACTGCTGCCTTGATCTGTTTATTTGCTTTTGGGATGGTGTGACTTTGGTGAATCCAGAATAACCCTTTTAAAATCTAAAGTCAAATAATAATGCAAACAAACTAACTCATCAAGTCAGTGGTAGACCAGCGGGTCCTGTGTTACATCATTGTTTTTCTCAGTGGAGTCTGGCTTTGAGGAGAGCAACATAACGGCTTTAATTCCCCACTGGAAATCTTTTTCTGAAGGTAAGGTAAAGCAGTAAAAAAAAACCTAAATATACGCTGCACCTAAACTGCTACTGATTTTTTTAGCAGGGACTTTTTTATATGGCTAAACTACATTTTGTTGCTGATCCCTCCGCAGCAGTAAATTGCTAGGCCTGCGTCTCCAAACCATAACACACTGACTATATATATATGCCGAATACAACCCCAGTTCTTAATATCCAAACTACCCCTTTTAGCTGTGAGAAGAAAAGATTGAGCTTTAACTAGAGAAATTTGAGACTTGAAATTTTCAAAATTCAAGACCTTTATTTGTTCCTGTGGGGCATAACTTTGCCTCACCAACAATAAATAACAACATTGGCTGGACACACAAAATGAAAGCCACACATCACAACCACATATAATACAAAATACAAATCCAGGACTAAAAAAGGTGAACACACAAAGTCCAAAAGTTAAAATATTAGATAAAAAAAAAACAAAAAAACAAAACATTGATTGTACTAAATGTTGTGCTAATTCATCCAGTAGAAATTTTAAAGGATTATAAAAGTTTAGCATCTGGTGGTGTTAGAAAAAGAGACAGAGCATTGCCAAAATCATCAGCATGTATCTCTGGGCACCATTAAGGTCTATATAACATGTCATGACAATCCATTTAGTAGTATAAAGATATTTCACTCTGGACTATGGACCAAACAACCAACAGACCAACATTGCCATCTCCAGGGTAATGCCAGTAGCATTGCTAAAAAGCTGTGTTGTGGAGCCAAACCGCCGTACAAAAATTGCTATCATATTGGGGGTGCCAAAACACGCTTGCGGTTGAGGCTACTGGTGCCAGAATAAAATGGAGAAAACTTCTTAAATTTAGAATTTAGCCTTTCATTTTAAGATTAATTAGCCTATACACACAAGTGGTTTACCAGTGCACTACTGTCATATCCAGCATAGACTATTTTCAAATAATTCTGACACAGAAATATGTGCTAATTCTGCTTTTAGCTCGTACAGAGCTCTATTTTTCTTGTAAAATACTGAAAATTATAATGTACCAGTTAGAAGAAGTAACTTCTGGCATTTAAAACTAAAGCAATGGCTGCATTCCATTAGTTATTTAACATGCCCCAGTTGGCTTCCCCTCAGCACTTGCCCATGAGGGAATCCCTGCCACCATCATAAGCGTCCTTCCATTTGCCAGAAAAACTGAAGTGAAGTTGGTGAAATCGACTCTCGGAGGGCTGAGGGAGCAAATCAACAATAGTGGTCACTTCAGAGATGTATATTACCCACACTGCATTGCAGTTAAGCATTTGTCCTTTGGTACAATTAAAAAAGAAAATTACTACCTGACATGCTCTTCAGTTTCAGTTTTTCTTATACATGCTATAGGTCTGTGTAGGTAGATTTATATCTGTTTAGGTTCGCTTGCTTATTAGCAGACAGTTTCACAGATCTCATGAATAGCTTGATATTTTATTGAAAATGTCATCTATCTTATTGCAGTTAATATTTACTTAGACTGTTTTTCTGTTCAGCTTGTGTGATTTTTCAAACTTATGTTAACACATAGAAACATTGCTGTTTTTCAAGATATCATATCAGTAGCAATCGATAATCAAGATCACAAACCAATTTCTAAGTCAGTAACTAATTACCAGGTGCTTGCAGATGTATTGAAATTATCCGCAGAAGATGCCTGCGCCTTACTGAAATACGTTTGCAGTTATTTCTGCTGTTTGTAAAAAGCAGACTAGCGCTGAGCCTACAATTGGTGGCGGATCCACCAGTTGTCAACAAGGGCAGATGCATTCTATTTCAAGCCCCTGCACTTTCCTCTACTCTCCAAATGGCCCTCATGCGAAGTATGCTGTAATGTAGACTGTAAATAAGGGTTGATGACGTGACTCCACGTACCCCCACTGTAGAAAAATGAGGCTGAAATATCCCAGATATGACTGCTGCCATTCTGTGTTGGTGACATCATTTGGAGCCAGAGTCTGCAAAGTAGTGATCTCCATGGTGTGGAGTTACTGTGCAACCGACCAATCGCAAACAGCGCCATTTATCAAGAGCATACCGATTGGCACACATAAATGTCAATCATGATCTCAAAACCTCTTCTTATAGTATCAAATGACTGAATAAAACACAAATTAGTAAAAAAAAATAAATAAAAAAAATCATGTGAACATACATCAGCATGATAAGAACTACCTAAAATGACAGAAACTATCTTTGAGAATATCTGACATGTACTTTGAGTTTTTAGTTTGGCCCATGTCCCATCCCTGTGTATCCTGATAGAGTGGTTCGTATGATGTTCAACGAATTGGTGCCCCACAAAAGATGCTTTGTCCTCAATGCTACATAATTAACATAAAGTTACAGAGGTTAGGTTTTGGTAAGTAAAGTTACTGTGATTATGTTTAGGAAAAGATACATGGTGATGAAGTATCTTGAAATGACTCAAAGTTCACAGTTCTGGACACCTGACGCCTGAAGAATGTCCTGGGGGAAAGTCCTGTGTTTTAGACTTATCCACCACCTAAACTTCCCTCCTGACAGACAACTCAGGACTGCTTCCTTGTTTACTCTTGTCAATGTATTGGTCATGATTGCAGCCTTCCAAAATACATGGGTGATGCACAAATAACTGGCTCATGATCACATCGAATATATATGACTTTTAGTGCATTACAGTTCATAGACAAACATATGAATAGACTGAGTAGCAGCCTGACCATCTGCAAACATAGACTGCAGCCAGCAGTCCAGGAGGCGATTTAGATGTTTTGTCTTCACTTTTGAGGAGCCATCATGTCGTCCATCTTTTTTACACAACCTATTCGTAATACCAAGGGGTGAGGGTAAGTAAATGCGGGCAAATGGAACTACTAATGAAACACAGTGTTCAGGTCATTGGTTTATTGCTTTGTATTCAGAAGCACTATCATCACTGACAGCACTGTACAGTGCACTGTAAAAACACGTAATGAGTTGGCCAGGCTGCTTCAATAGTTTCCTCAGTTTGCTCATTAGGTTTTCTAATTTAAAACAGAGAGATGGAACTAAATCGAACTGTGATAAATAAACTTTAGAAATTAGGTTCAGTTTAAGTTAAATTGACAAGAGTTGGCAGATAGGCTTTATTTGTTTTGCTATTTTTTCACTTCAATCCATTTTATGTATAGTGCCTAATGATAAAGACAATTTTGTTTTCTGGGTTTTTGGTTTTCTGCTTGCAATAGGTAAAAGAGGTAGTATGTGGTAGTGTTGTGCACCTAAATTTAGAATCAGGTATATTCTTAGACGGTTTGATGTTTGTCTCTTTGAGTAAGGAGTATTGTGTTTTCTGGGTTTTAGATTTTCTGTGTTTTTCTTCCTGTGCTCCTGTGCTGCCTTACCCACCTCTGCCCACCTACACACCTGCTCTGAATCCTCATTAGTCCCTCCCTGCTCTCAGAGTGTTTCCAGCCAATCAGCTCTTTTCTTGTTCTCAGAAATTTCCCCTGCCAATCAGCTCCTTGCCTGTTCTCCTGCCTAATCACCACATTTCCTTCACCTGAGCCTTTCTGCCGTTCTCTCCATCTGCACCACCCCTCACCAGATTAGTTCAAGTTCTGGTTTTCACTTCAGGATTTTTGTTGGATCCTTGGTTTTGTTCAGCCTGTTCTCATTCCAAAGTCATCAAATACCATTGCTTGTCAATGATTTCAGTCACCTGATGCCAAAAGCCACCTTTTGCTGCGGTAAGATACATGTTTGTAATGTAAACCTTTCACAGTGTTATGATATCACTGTAGTATAATATGTGGCCAGCCATCAGCACCTGTGGTGGCCGTATAATACGCAGGCATCAGGTTGAAACCCTGTCGGTAACAATGTAATGTATGAAGCAGGAAAGTCCCTATAGGCTGGGCGGGATGGATGGGTCCCACAAACCCAGGCTTTCATCCAGGAGCCAGCTGTTCACTTCCCGTAGGAATGTAGAGCCAAACCATGATGTGTTTTTCTAAACTTGATCATGTGCTTATGTTGATGTCCTGGCATAAGTTGTCCCGGACCATCAACAGCAGACGCAGGAGGATACCTAGTAAATAATATGCAGACATGAAAGGCCGCTGACAGAGTGGTGATATGTGACAACCTGATGAGATGGATGAGAACATGTTAAGATGAGAGGCCTGTACTACAAAGCAGGATTTGAAGTTAGCGAGGTAACTTCAGGGTTAACTAAGGGTTTTCAGTACTACGAAGCTGGTTCTCTTTTTATCGAGATAAATCACCAAGGCAACTTATGCTGAACAGTTAACCTGCTCCGGAGCATAAGTAATAAATAAGTAGAATAATCCACACACTGTTAATATTCTCTTGTTATTATAAATACAACACTAATAGACCTCATTAGTCATTAACTACTTTTCAACCCTCTACCTCAGCAGCAGAAATAGTCTATCATCACTCTGAAGTGTTTTATATGACATATTTAGGGTAGTATTATCATCATAATACTAATACTAAAAAGCAAAAACAAAACATAGCATAGAAATATTGGTGTGGCATTAAATTCAGTTAAATTTAGAGGGGCTTAATTGACATGGGAAAGACGCATTTATCATATGACACATAACAAGCCTTCATGTAAGTCATAAAAAAATAAAAAAAAAAGAAGAATTTTGACAGACCAATCAGAAATGAGTTTAGATACAAAACTCCGAAGAAAGACATGTGAAAAAACTACAAAGTTCTAAACAGACAAAAACTCATCATGGCGCATCATTAAAATTTAAACTTTAGTGTATTATGTGTTTGTATGTATGTTACTTTCTTTGTTGTACACCTGGCAGCACAGTGTGTGAAACAAACCACCAACCTTGAGCTTGACACCTGTGTGATGAAGAGTGATACCAGCAGCTCCTCTAGGAAAAATAAATTACTTTTCTAATAGGTTCATCTCCGGTGCACTGAATGAAATAAAACATTCATTAACGCTCAGAGATGTGACGGTGTCACAGAGTTTGATTCTTGTTTTTTGTTTCCTGATTCTTACATTTAATTGTTTTGGTTCAGATATTTCAACATGTTTTGTTAGATTTGGAACAAGTTATGATGAAATAAGAATGGATAATGTTGTAGATTTCTCATCACAAAATTGTTTACTGACAGCAGCAATAAAATAATGTCATTACATCGCACTTCAACTGCCAACAAAACAAAGATACAAACAATGTTTTGTTTGTCCATATAGTTTAATTATTCTTGGTGTGCAGCCAAATCCAAAGAATATGCATGACATTACAATACAGTGTGGAAAAAGCTTGACCCCGGCTGGGTAGAAACAGAGGATTGGAACAGATACAGTCATGGTGCCTGTCCAAGCCTGTCCTACCCTCGATGGCAGAGAATCATGTGGAAGGCAGGAGGCTCAGTGAGGCTGTCAGACCTCAGGTAGAAGGAACAAACAGACATTAGTCAGGAGGAGACAGAGGCAGACAGCTTATCTTGTGATGCTACATCTGTTTTTGTCTACCATAAACCACAAATATAGACACAGGAAAACAAATTACATCAGTTGCTTTTGTTAATAGAATTTTTAATGACATTTCAAAGGAGTGCAGATCAGATGGAGGAGATGCTGAAAAATGAAGCAGGTATTTATTTTATATTTTTAGTTTGTTGAGAAATTATCATGTAAAAAAACCAAAAGACTATGTTTTCTTTATACCTTTTAACTACTCTGTCTGACTGCCAGGTCAACCCTTTCAGTTCCTAAAGAAAACATACATCTTTATAAAACTGAAGGCACATATATAGTTTATCTTTAGAAAAGCCAGGCTGGACACTGTCATTTTTTTTTTCAGAAATGTTACTAAAACAGGAGTAAATAATGCATTGATTTAGGACTATATTCAGCTGCAGGTGAAAACACATTTGGTGCTCTGTTTACAGTAGGATATGTGCTGCTCTGGAACCTGGATGTTGTGGTTCTTCTCAGGTGCTTCTCAGTCTTTTGTGATGTATTATTTTATGTTTACTTCATGGGTATGGATACTACCTATCTATTTTTCCTTTGTTTATTGTATAATGTGCTTTTTGAGTGAGTGGTTTTATTATTTTTGTCTTTCTTTGTTTAAGTGAGCTCACTAGACAAAGTCATGTCAATCATGTTGATATGGCAATTAAGTATTGAATCTCGAATCTATTTACAGCAGCTGGAGTATGTCTGTGGCAGTCACATGACTTGGACTTGAGTCAGACTCGAGCCACAAATTTGATGACTTTACACATTTTAGACACCTTGCAGTCATTGGGCAAGAGGTGGGGTACACCACAGACTGGTCGCCACAGTATCACAGGGCTGACACATAGAGACAGACATTCATTCCCACTCACATTTACACCTACAGCCAATTTAGAGTCACCAGTTAACCTGACCTGCATGTCTTTGGAATGTTGGAGAAAGTTGAAGTACCCGGAGAGGACCAATGCTGACACAGGGAGAACATGCAGCTCTACATTCAAACCAGGGACCCTCTTACTGTGAGGCGACAATGCTAACCACTGCACCACTGTGCTGCTTCACTTTAGACTTGACTTGACAAAATCAGAAACGTCTTACAACTTCACTTAAGCCCTATTCACAAGGGGACTGGTATTACCTGGGAACCTTATGTGATTTAGAAATTAATCTCCAGTGTCTGTGTTCTGTGTGGCACATTTGCATGGGACAAGTGAAGTCTGTACATGTTTTGCCTGAATTTACGAATATTATCCCCCAAATATGACACACTGAGTTATTGTAACTTAACTCTACACAATACAGAAGGACTGCACAAAACTAGCAGTGATGTACACTGTACACTTTGACAGTGGTTTCACCAACCAAGGCTCCGTTATTCTCAACCAGGAAAGAGGCAGAAGTGCAGAGAAAAGAAAAACCGAAATACGACCCTAAATCACAGAGATGCTGATTTGCACATGACTAATATTATCACATGACCTCTGTGTTTGGGGAAATAAGGTAGGTAATTTGCTTTGGAATTTTTACTTTACAACTACAGACATGTCTGAGTCACATGGGATCGAGATCACAGATGACCTCTACAATTATTACAAATTACCAAAGGCACTCAAGTAACACCAGTCCCATGTGAATAGGGATTTAAACTTTAACACCAGTGAGGCTTTTTACTTGCTGTACTTGAAATCTTCCCCAAGCCCAAAGTGTGTTAAGGTCAACAATGTCCTATACAACAGCAAAATACTTTATTCACTATTTGTAGAATATCTCTGGAATGCTGCATGAAGTAATTTATTTCAAATGGCCTCCTCTTCATCAGTGTTGGAGTTTACAAAAGCTTTGTAATCTAGCAAGGAACAACAGGGTTTTTTAGGGATTTTATAAGTTAATAAATACAACATTGAATGTCTTTGATTATTTATCGATTCCTCCCTGTTGAAAGGAGTTGCTGTTGCCATTAGCCATTAGCTGAAGCCTACTAAGGACAAGATGTATCCCATGATGCATTGGGTTTAGTCTGTAGACAAATCAGAGGCTGTGCTGCTGTATGCGTAACAGAGCTTCTCCCAGAAGCCATGCACAATGCAAAAACATGACAGTCACCCATTCCTTGTATCAGTAGATCTCTGCCATTTTGGTAACATCCAAAATAATGAGTAGAATATTGTGAGTGTAATAAAAATTGTGTCGATTATCCTCTGCACACTGGACAGTATTGTAAGGCATGCGCCCATAGCATACTGAGCAATCCATGGATATATAGTTGTTGTTCAGTTTTTACAGAATCTGTCGTCTTGACACGGAAATGGGCAGGAAGTGCCATCAGAAGAAAAGGAGCCTTTTGGCCAGGCAGATCTGCAGGGAGTGTGATATGTGGCCCTCTGTGTCACTGCAGACAGAAACTGCTTTCAGGAATGGCACAACTAACTTTTTGGACAAAAAATCAATAGGAACTTGTCTGAAAGAAATATAATAGTTTTTGATCTGTGTTGGCTACAGTGTTTATTTCTTTCTCGCTGATCTCCAAGGCTGAGAAGAGTACATTTCAAAAGCCAAAAGTCTTGTTCACTACTGTGCTATGTGTGATTTAAATCAATATCTGTGAGCTGAAATTTCTGTTTTTGTTTTTGTCTTGTATTCATAGTTCATTCGTTCATAGGGACTATTTATACATCCATGTGATGTAACTGCAGCATACATACAGTAGTACATATGAGACACGTATAACATGACTGTGTATTACAGTGTTGTGGTTACACACAAAATATTACAACAGGAAACCAGGCAGACCAAAAAAATGAAAAATGCTCAAACCTGTGGGGTTTTAAAAAGTGTGCAACTAATCAATTAATTTCTCTCATTAAATTAGATAAATGCAGCAAGACAAGACAGACACACAAAACTAATTCTGTTGTGGTACTGGTTAATTGTCCTATATGCTATAAAAGTGTAATGTCAGGACTACTTCTCAATGATTCAGTTTGGTCACACTTGTTTTAACTTGTTTTGAAAAGTTATGACAAATTTCAAAAAACACAATTTTTTGAAATTTCATATATTGTTGGTCTGATGTCAAAACGACATTGCATTTGGTGAAGAGTGAGACTTGTGACTTAATTGTGACTTGCAAAA
>JAPZEB010000005.1:30196812-30218483 GCA_029783705.1 Chaetodon striatus
AATATGAGGGTGGGGTGTAATTATGGTTTTATAAAATTGTTCAAGGACGTTATTTGCCAAAAAAGTGGGCATAACAGAAAGCTCAGCAGAATGGAGCAAGTTACCATCCTACACAGCCTATATTTTGCCTCCATTTTTACAGGTTTACATTAAAGATCTAAGACTTTTTTTTTTTTTTACTCAAAAGATGTATTTCTCTCATTTTATTTATTTTATTTTTTAAGGACAATACACATTAATCAACATTTCTGTAAATGTGCCAGTGTTAGCCAGCAGACTAATTTTCAACTGCAGTCCTTTGGCAAGATGCTTTAAAAGTGATCAATTTCTTCTTTCCCAAGATAATCCATCCACCAGAAAAGTGTGGCATATCAAGGTGATGATAAAACAGCATCATTACAACACAGGTGGGCCTAGCGATGGTCACAGTGAAAGGACAGGAGTGTGCCATTGGCATGCTGACATCAGGAATGTCCACCGGAGCTGTTTCCCGAATTTTTATTTCACTGCCAGAAGCCGTCTCAGATGCCATTTCCGTGAATTTGGCGGAACATCCAAACAGCCTTACAGCTGTAGACTATGTGTAACCACACCAGCTTAGGACCTCCCTATCCAGCGTCTTCATTTGCAAGATCATGTGAGACCAGCCACCTGAATAGCTGATGCAATAGTTGGTTTGCGCAACCTAAGAATTTCTGCACAAACCATCAGAAACTGTCTAAGGTTTCATCTGTGTGCTTGTTAGTTTGTCGTCATATCCAACTTGAGTGGGCAACTGCTCACAGTGGATTGCGTCTGGTTCTCATCACAAATGAAATGTGGCTTACATGTCACTGGGCCGATGGCATACAATGTTTATGGCATTGTGTGGGCAAGCGGTTACCAACATTGTGATCAGAGTGCCCCATAGTGGTGGTGGGGTTATGTTATGGGCTGGCATAAGCTATGGACAACAAACACTGGTGCATTTTGTGGTGACAAGCCATATACTTAAGCCACTACTGGCTGCTAATTGGCTGAATTGTTTGAACTATTTCCTGTCTTCACCAATGCTCATCATAATAAATAAAGACATATTAATCTTAATCTAAGCACAATCAAAAACTGTTTGCTTCCTTCAATCAGCAACACTTGCATTTTCTGGCATGAACTTAAATACACCATGGCCTGCCTCAGCCAGTAATATAAGCCACCTGCCCTAATCAGGATCTTGATATGCCACACCTGTCAGGTGGATGGATTGGAAAAGGAGCAGTGCTTACTAACATAGATTTCAACAAATTTGTGACCAAAATTTAAGAGAAATGTATTTACTAAGTGTATAAAATAATCTTAAACCTTTAACTTAAACCTGTAATTTTTTTTTTTTTTTTTTTTACTAGTAACTTTAGAGAATTTCCCACATAACATAATGCACAATTGGATAAATATGTCTCAGAGGGCAAAATGAGTCATCCAGAGAGATAATTTCTCATCCAAACTATTCTTGAAATGACCTGTCTAAAGACAGCACATTGCCAACTGCATCATGTTTTCAATCTGTAATTATCTCTACACTTTTTTGGAGACTTGCTTTGAGTAATCATCTTAACTTGTTTTGAATCATATTAATATGACTACATTATCTCTGCATTATGGATTAACGCTGACTCACAGTAGTGTGATACAGAGATTAAACTTTAATTGTGTGGCATGGATCAGCTTAATCAAAAAAGATAGTATACAGATGTGGCCATCCAAACACACTGAAGTGCACTAGACTTAAATAACGTCAGCTTTTGCCCTTGAGTTAAAATTGTTTGTATTTTAATAGTTTGAATTAGAGACAACACTGCAGATGATTGCGGGTGACATATTGAAAAATTATTTGAAGTTGGGGAAACAGCGTTTAACGTTCCTAATTTATTCTTCCATTTTCATCCAAGCTGAGATCATCTGGCAGGGTTCGCCTACTGTAATCTGTCACCCTCCAACTATTCAGTTTTAAATTCATCTCTCATCAGTTCCAAATGAGAGGCATAAAATTAAACAATTAGCCACTCTATTGTGTATAATTACTTTTAGGTAGCGTTATTGGGCAGCGAGTAGCTTATTTAATAGAGGGTAACTCTTTATATTGTTTGTGGTTTCAATTTATTTTCAGCAGATGAGAGTGCTTCATGCTCAGAAGCATTTGGGCTTTGGCGCGGTGATTTATTGGACAATAACACAGTTCCCTTTCCCAAAAGCAATAAAAATAATGGAGAAAGCTTGTTGTCTTCGGGGGGCCAAGTTCACATGACCCCGACAAGTGTGCACTGACACCTGTTTTCATCAGGAGGACATCGAGCCTTTTAATTCCACTCATAAAATGCTTCTGATTGGTTTAGTGTTGAAAGCAGGTACATCCACATAATGAAACCATTTCTCTGTGTGACACTATTGAGTGTAGTAAGAAATGCAAAGGTCAAAGCATAGGCAGCCCACCAACAGTAAGTCCAAGAGAGGAGATAAAGTGAGAGTTACGGTATGTGTTTCAGTACAAAGAAAGTGGAGCAGGAGGAATGTGGTTGGTGCCGTGTGTGTTTTGCAGCTGCCAAGGGAACAATTCAGCTGCAGCTGAGCTATTGAGCAAACCTGCCATCCTATTAACCTCTGACTAAGTATTTTACAATAGGATGTTGAAAATAACTGGCTTAATTTGACAGTCTGAGGCTATTAGGGAGGCAATGACCTTTAACCCCTAATTGATACAACAAGACGGCTGCCTGCATTTGACTTTTGTGTAGCTGCTTTAGAGGAGCAACCTTGTCACACAGAAAAATACCATTTACAATGTTTGAAGAACACTATAGTTTTTACTTGGTAATTTTAAAAATTGTCCTTCACTATCTGCAAAGCACACAATCCTTCAGTGAGGATTACAGTGTAACAGGAAAATGTTTTAAATTACACTCACAAGCTTTTATTTATTTATTTATTTCAGGTCCTGGAGCACCTACTGTGATCTTACACAGCCTCAATAATTCAAGTAAGGACTCCATTTATTCTTGTGGAAATGACGGGTATGTGATGAAATCTGTGGCTCTATGGGTTGTGCTAACTTGGCACTCATTATGGCTGTAGAGATTTGGGGAAATTAGGTATAATAAGCTATATTTAGG
Source organism: Chaetodon striatus (assembly GCA_029783705.1). Taxonomy (NCBI): domain Eukaryota; kingdom Metazoa; phylum Chordata; class Actinopteri; order Chaetodontiformes; family Chaetodontidae; genus Chaetodon; species Chaetodon striatus. The sequence goes on from JAPZEB010000005.1 coordinate 30,199,956, forward strand.
CAAGCTGTGCAGATAAACTTGATTTTTTTACATGAATCATTTCATGCTCCTGTCTTTAAGTCTGGCGGGAGATAAATACAGAAAGAGGACACTTGAAATGGCCATTGTACATACAGCTGCTGCTTATTAGTGCAATAGGCCAAGCAGCTAAAGCAACTTCTGAAGAAGAGATATTTTTGGATGCTGTGGGTATAAAGCCTTACACTGGCTGCTCTGATTGGCTAACCCTTATATTCTTACCCTAACCTTTAGCAGTCTCACTCCTCATGCCTATACCCCACCAAATCAACCCCAACAAAGGCAATGAGCACTAGCTAGTCAGACTAGAGCAAGTCATGCATTTGCCATAGGAAGATCTGATGATGTCATTCTGAATATTAATTGGCCATGTGCTTCTGTTTGGGAAAGTGCCTTCTGACAAACTGACATTTTTGGGACTACTGTGTATTCAGGATTATGGCCTGTCGGAACAATGATTAGTCCTCCATAGTGTCAGACCTATTGCCACACTTTGTTTTAGCACAGTGTGCAAAACAACATCACCAATGTCAGCAGCCTATGTGCTAAAATGTCTTTAAATGTAATATGTGACTTTTCTTTTTGCAGAGATTTAGCCATTTTAATGCCAGCACTTGCTTCCCCACCAAAGGGCACAATCCCTGCATCCTAAGCTTAACACCATGCAAGATGATTGGGATTGGTTTAAGGAAAAAGAGACAACCCAGAGTGTTTTTATGCCTGCTTGCTGGCAATAGCCATGGCCAGAGGCATCCATCTCATTCTTGTGAACGCAATATCTCCAGAACACCATGAGGGAATTTATTTAAAATTGGCACAAACATCCACTTGGACTCAACAATGAACTCATTAAAATTTGGTGGTCAAAGGTCAAAGTCACTGTGACTTTGCGTTGGTCTAAGTCTCACAAATGCAATATACCAAGATGGCCTTGAGGGGGGTTTCTCAAATTTGGCACAAATGTCCACTTGGACTTAAGAATAACCTGATTATAATTAGGCGATAAAAGGTCAAATGTCAAAGGTCATAACTCAAGAATTTATACAGTAATTATGACAACATTTCACACAAATGTCTAATAGGATAAAATAATGAAGTGATGACATTTAATATCCAAGAGATCAAAGGTCAGCTTCATTGTGTCATCATATAAAACACTTTTCTTGTAATTACTCAACATTCTATTTCAGGAACAGCAGGAGAGACATTTGGTCAAATTCTGAATTGATGACATTAATTTTGGGTACCCACCTTGAAACTGTGCTGATTGAATAGATCTTCTGTAGGAAGTGGGGGTGGGAAACGTGTGTGAAGCATCCACGTTTTCACAGACATGGATGTAAACTGTAACTGCAACTGCAGAGCGGCAACCCTTGTTTCCCTTAAAGTCAAATTATGACGGGTTCAGCTTGCTCTTTCTCCAGCACTGGCACATGTGTAGCCATGCGAGACTAGGTACTGTTTTTTTACAACTCAGGAATCCACATATTGTTCAGGTTGCTAACTACGTTTTTGAAATTACCAAATTACCAATTTTACAAATTACCAATTAAAATAAACCAAAACTAAATCTCGCCTCCTCCTTGTTCATGAAACCTCTTATTTTGCTTGCGATTTGTTTTAGAGCAGCTCTAGTTTGTGATTGCCTTGATGGGGTTTCTGAAGCCAAGGTCTGAGTCTATTAAAAAGTAGTCAAGGCAGAACTTGAATGGGGGTTGATGAGTTTTTCTCTTTGGAGGTGGCCTTCTGTTTGAGCCAACAGCGTTAATAGACCATATGAGCTTCACTTCATTTTGGGTTGATTCTGTTCAACACTGGGGCTTCCCAATCTGGATGTCTTCCTTCTTCTTTCTTTCCCACAGCCATGAATACAAACACACATGCTATAAACACATACACACATGGTTGCATTAACTACAAGCGCACACAAACACTCACAGTGCATACATGCTTCTTCTTGTTATCCATGCCTGTATGTCTATCAGTGGATTTTTTTAACAGCTGTGCTGCTGAAAAGCAAGCAATTTGCCCAGGGTTATTTGGATAGGCCCTCCATCCACAGCTGGGAACTCAAGGCCCCCGGCGGTTTCATAATGAGGCGTCTATTGATTTTGGGTTTTCCATTAGAAGTGCTGGATGAATTCCATTTCATTTAGCTGCTTCTCAGATGGCTTGAATGGAAAAATGGCCAAACCAGAGTCATTGTTTATTACATGTGGAGAAAATACCGGGGCTCCTGTTTGTGAGCCAGAATGAGCAAGCTGCTGTGAGTAAATGCCTTTTAGAAATGGAACCTTTTGGCTGTATTTTTTGTGCTCATCCATGCTTTACAGTAGTACAAATGACCATTATTATTATGGTTTGAATTAGGGTCAGCAGCAAATTATTTTATTTCCTTTCCCAATTCACAAACTAATTCCAGCTTTGGCCATTTTTTGTAAGCCTTTTTACAAATCCTTCTTTTTGATTCAAAAGCTAAAAAAAAACACTTGTTAAAAAGGTGATTTACCGTCGTCTTTTGTCAAATATTTCATATTACAGTCTCATCACTTATTACAATTTGGAACCGTCTCCTTTATTTGCAGCAGCTAAACCCCAAAGAGATGAAATCCAGGAATGTATTCAGCTTCCTGAACCATTTAAATTGACCACAAAATGAAACAATGTCAGAAACGATCCGCAAGACTCAGATCTCGTCCCCCTTACCTACACCTTCCATCTCATCTCATTATATCACTGGCTCCAAAGACAAAGCCTCGTGTTATTATGGGTCATTTGTATGCAGCAGCACTTTGATTATTGGCAGCAATTTTTGGTCTCTTTCATCCTTTTAACACGTTCTCCTCATCTTTACAGATTACTACATCCTTGAGAAAAACTCTTTGCTGAAGGCGGCCTTGAAGTATAAAAGGATCCAGCTGACTAACTTCAGAACTGTTCAGATGGAACATTTTGGTGAGAATAATGTATTGGTTTCTATACTGTCACTGTGAATCGCAGATGGATAGGTGATGCAATTGTTCTTATTTTTGTCTTTTACAGATTTACCTTTGAAGATCTCCTATCCACCAGACTTCTCTGAGTCCCGTCACTATGGACTATTGTTGATGATGTAAGTACCATTTATAATGACACTTTCCAATATGCTGCAAATGCATACTGATGAATTCTATTTCTGACATAAAATGTTATCTCCTGTGTTGGCACTGTTATCCAAAGAGCAATAGAGAAGACAAAATGTATGTGTAGTGTACAGTCAAAGCCTGATATATCTTCTTCCTCTGTGCCATAGAGCTCCATTGCTGTCCAAACAATGTTAAAACACATCAATGAGTCACACTGTTGCACTGGGTTACATGATCCTTTATTACCATGAACACACACTGTAGTTTATTTGACTCAATCCCATGTACACCGTACTGCTAAAGTAAATACTTACTTGAGCACTAAATCTGTATAAACCAGCACCTGAAATTTGTCCCCAACAAATACACTATGTACTGCCTTTGTGTAATGTTTGCTAAAAACGACAGTGCCCAGCTCTTTTGGAAAAAGTTTCAACCTGTTTTTATTCTTTCAAAGACCAGACTCAAGTTTGTAATTTGATTGTAATAACAAATTAGTTAAACAGAGATGCACGGTTTAAATTACACTTTGGCAAATACCTTTCTCTGTAAACCATTAAGCTTACATTCTGACATTCAGTGAAAATATCATACTTATCTCCCACATGATTAAGTTACAGATCCTCCGATTTTTTTTTCAGTCCTTTGTATCTTTCAGTGACTGGAATTCTGGTGTTTTTTCAATCTAAAACTACAAACAGCGTGCCTGTACTTTTTGTTTTAACGCAGCAGATATTTTACAGTTTAAGCTCATATTAAATTACACATATTTATCACATTATGTCATACTTCTGAGCTTACTTTGCCACTTGTGCATGAACTGATCCTTTAGCCATCATACAACAGTGAGATTCAGTCAAGTTATGTCAGAGGAAAGACAAACCACAGTCATCCAGTACTTGCTTAATCTGCAAGGCCCATAGTGACACATATACACCTGTATTATGCAGGCTGAGCAAATAGTTGCAAATTATTTAAGTTTAGTTTCTTTACCTTTTATCAGCCTCCACAAACAGCCAATAATTCTTTTTTTTTAACTGCAATACAGAATAGATATCTTCCTAACTCACCACAGACCATATTATTGCCAACTACCATGTTAACTTAAGGGTATATTTAAGAAATTTAGAATGTAGTTTTTCAAATATATGTATTATTTTAAACCCCCACACTTTGCATGCATACAACATCATGTAAGTAACATAAGAGCATGGCAACCATAGGTAAATCACATAATTTACATTAAAAACACATAGACTTTTGGTTTCACATGGGACACGAACTGCGACCTCCTGGGTAAAAGTATTGTTTTGTTCAACCCATGCACCACTCCTCCCTCCCATTCTATGCAGACTTTTTTGCTCTTTGAACTACATCTCTCAGTGACAAGTATTGCTACAGATGAGTTTACACTTGAGTTAGCTGAAAGCCCAGTGCCTCTCAAAAAGATGGTAAAGGGTGTCTTTGGTGTCCATATCCCATGTAGTGGGGCGAGATAAAGTGTTGGCATTTGGTTTGCTGGGGATGAGAACTTAATGGCAGTTTTTAGAAATGAATGTTGTCAATAGAAACCAATAGGCTTACAGCTGAGTACTACAGACAGGATATGGGTATAAGGGTATACTGTAAGTCAGAAATGATTGAAAGACAGGCCCTCACACATTGTTGGTTCAGGTCTTTAATGAGATTTGTTGCAGAAAAATAACAGTTGTATCCTTTATTATGAGTTACTATATGTTCTTAAGACAGACAAACATTAAAGCAGGCTACCTGAGTCGCTCTCCACATTGAAACAAATCCTGTGAAAAATCAACCTAATCCTTCTTAGTGCTTTTTCATATTCACCATAATTCTACTGATTGGTTGCCTTCAGCTTCAGCAGTTTGAATTTACTAGTTGTGATTCTCTCAGTTTTCCTTACTTGTATGTCCTTTATTCTGTTCAGTGACACTGCCCCTGGTGGTCAGGCTGTGAGCGACCGCTTCTCTCTCAGCTGGGATTCTGTGCTGGTCAGCTCAGACAGTGTCATCGTGGCTCGCCTGGACGGCAGAGGCAGCGGCTTCCAGGGTCAGAGGATCCTGCACGAGGTTCACCAGAGACTGGGAACTGTTGATGTTCAGGACCAGATTGCAGCAGTAGAGTGCGTTATCAAATTACCTTATTCAACTTAAAACTGTCATGTTAAACAAAAGAAATCCTCTTTAACACATCCAAAACATCTGAACAGAAGCTTCATATTGTCACATTCATTCTGGCAAACTTTGAACTTGATGTTCTGGTGTGCAACATAGCACGAGTTAGGATAAACAGTATGTTATCTGAAACAATACTGAAAATATTTATTTGATGTGGATATATATATATATATATATTTAATGGTTTACCAGTTGCAGCTGCTACCTTATTCTTAGCTGTAATCTCCAAACACAATTTTGATTGAAATTTGCAGAGCTTCTTTTTTTTTTTTTTTTTTTTTTTTTTTTCATTCCTTGGAGGTGTAAACAAGAAGAATAAAGCTGGCACTGCTTTTGTTTGCAATCTCTTTCCATGCATCTTAATTGACTTCACTTGTCAATCTGTTGCTAGATTCCCCTTATTATATGTTTTCTCTGCTTTGATGTCCCTCGTCTTCCACCAAAAAATGTTTCTCTGTGCTCCAGCTGGGTTTTCTTTTCATTTCCAGCCAACTGTCTATTATTTCACAGGTTACTTGTTAATTTCACTTAATTGTTGTTCAAGGTATTGAATATTTCACATAAATAAGATTTACAAGGAATAAAAGATATTATGGTTTTCATAAAATACTGTTTTAAAGGAATTCGTCACCCCCAAATGACCATTTTTATGTCCATAACTCATCACGTTAACATTTTTTCTTGCATGCCTCCACGGTGAACTGAGAATCCAAAAAAAGGGGGAAAATTCTTGATGAACTGAAGACATAGAGGATCATGTTTAACGACAACAAAACTATATCAGGGCATCTTTTTACAAACTCTCACAAAACAGCATAATCCAAGTCTCATATCCAGTTGTATGCTCAGCGCTTCCAAAACAGACAGCCCTTTCCAATGTGGAACAAGACTGAACATGAAACGTATCTATGCTCTCTTCAAAGTGTTTTAAATGGTCAGTTCAGTTTCACCAAAATCACTCAGTAATACAAACTACTAATCGATAACTCCAAATCACCAAGAATCTTCTCGGTTTTCAGATTCTTCATTCACCATGGAAGCATGTCAATAAAAAGTTATCTTCCATGTAGTATATATAAGTATGATATAAAAAATATGATAGAAAAATGGTCTTTTGGGGAGTGAGTATTCCTATAATGTTCTGTGAGTATTTTACACAAGGGACAATGGGGTAGATGTACTATCGGTAAAACCTGACATGTTTATTCCTCACACACAATACAGTGGGGAAATTCTGATGAGGCAGTAACTCAGTCCATAGGGACTTGTCTTGAGAACCAGAGGGTCTTGGTTCAAGTCCCTGTTTGAACCAAGCATGGAGCATGGACTGGGGGCTGGAGAGTTGCCAGTTAGCCTTCAGTGCACTGCCAAGGTGCCCTGGAGGAAGGCCTCAACCCCCAACTGTTCTGGGCATCTGTCTAAGGCAGCCCCTTCTCTCTGACATCTCTTCATTCAATGCATGTATAGGCCCTATAGGCAACTGTGTGTATTTCGGGCCTGTGTGTATTTGACAATTTGGGGGTTAATAAAGTATATTTTCTTCTTCATGTGGTTAATCACGATCACTTTAGAGCTGCCCTTAAAGCTCATTCAGCATGCTGCTGTATGCAGGACTAAGTCATTTGATAGATGTGTCTTAATTTTCACTTTTAACAAAGAGCTTTTTTTAGTTCTACTAACCTTAAGCTGCAGCTCACAGTGGGTGGCCAGAGAGATTACAGCGACCTTAATTTGAAAACAAATCGGTCTCACCAAACTACATGTGCTCATCACTTTGCATTAATTAGCACACCAGCTCCACCACCACAATCTTGGTTACCGATCTTTTTTTCAGCACACAAGCTCTGAATCTCTATAATTCTGCCAGATGTGACTGTTGAAAGATTTGTGGCTCAACTTCTCAGATTTTAGTGTAAATATACAAAATATATAAGAAAACAAGTCATGTATTGAAGTAAAATTCAACCAGAAATTTTAGTTGATGGAACGATCGATCTACTCTTTAACTCTACTCTGCTATTTGGAAGCTGAGTTTCAGATTATACAAATGTGTTTGTGGCTAATGATATAAATGTGTTCTTATTTATTTATTTATTTATTTTCTTTTTCAGATTCATGATGAAATTTTCATATATTGATCGGACACGGATAGCAGTGTTTGGAAAGGTGAGCCTATGTTCTCCTTTATAATTACATGTTAAATTGATTTGAGCTCATCTCTGTTTTTTTTGTTTGTTTATTTGTTTGTTTGTTTTTTCCTGTGCATACTGCATGCTGCTGCCACTGACCAAAATCTATGTATAATATGTGAATTTACAAAAATGTTTCACTGAAATGTTTTTTTTTTTTTACATTTCACTCACACAGGTTATTTTTAGCATTCTGACAGACCTTATTTAAAGGTTTTGTATGTGACATTCAGAGCATCAATGTAGCAGCTAATCAGTATTTGTTATGTAAAGATATAGTGAAGTGATAGCATCCTGTGCAGAGCATGATGTCGTACTCCCGTTGAGTGTGCTGCAATCCGAGCTTCCCTCATCTTTGTTTTGGTAGACGATCCAGCTGTGCGTTGGTGTTAGTGGATGTGAATTTCCGCCGCTCTGTATCGGGCACATATTATGGTGACCACTAATATGGGGTTAGCATTGTAGCAGGAACCTTTCGCCCACCCTCTGGTTCCCCTCCTGGTTAACACTATTAGCTCTGTCGGCACTGTTGCTGCTGTTTATGGGGTTAGCATGGTTAGCTGCTAGCCATCAGCTCAACCACCATTATGTTGAGATCCATGTGCTGACAATCCCAGCCCAAACTCATAAGAATCATAAGCCCTGTTTCCACTGAACACTTTTGGTATAATACCAAAAGCAACTCTTCAGACATGGTACCTAGACACTAGGTCCATTTAGTATTTCCACTGCTAAAAGTACTCTTAAATGTGGGCGGAGTTGCTGTCACTCGCTGCTCTGTCCACCACTCACTGTATTTCCTCATAACTGACACAGATGGAAGTCTGCGCCTCATTTATGGTTCACAGAACAAAGTTGCATGGTGACATTTTCAGAACAAAGTAGAACAGGCTAAGGTGAGAGTCTCTTTTGATGGGATATTTAAAATTAAGTCCTTCTCAGGCAAGTGCAGGGTTTTAGTGTTGCAGGAGGAGACCACAGGATTGACGCTCCACAACGTTTTTTTTTTTTCTTCAAGTGAGGATTATAATTTAATTTTATATATAATTAATTTATATTTTTAAGCACTTGAAGATCCACTGGTTACTAAAAGTGTATGTCATCCAAAAGAGACAATAAAAACTAATGGAATGGTCAAAGTTTTATATATTGAAATTTAAGGTGCGCTGATGGTTTCACATTGTCAGCTCATACATTGAGTAAAACTACAAGTAAACGCTCCATCTTGCAAGTTGGTGGCAGTCGGCCCAGTTAATTAAATTATCTTTTTCTCCATCTATAGCTCCAGTGAGAGGCAGTAAATCATAATTACATTTTATTATTAAAGTCCACTGATATATGTAAGACCTGCCACAGTATGAACAGTGGTTACATAAGCCTCCAAACCAACCACAACTCAGCCCTGAGCAAGAGTCAATGTCTGCTATTGACCAATCAACGGACTGCAGTGTTTCTAGCTTGAACTTTTAGATCGGATCTGTGTGTTAGGTGACCAAAAGTATAGGGGTGACCAAAACTGGGGATGGTAAAGAATGGTTCTATTGGTACTGTACACAATTTTCACAGTGGAAATGGAAAATATGCATACTAAACTGAACTGTACCATACTGTGGTGCTTGGTGGAAATGGGGCTATGGAGGAGCTCTGACTGTTACACACAGTGCCATTTTGTTATATATTTAAAGTGATTTTTATGGATTGAATGATTTACCATCAAAGTTCCATGAATGGTTATGTCTGTCTGCTCAGGGTTATGGAGCGTACATAACATTAATGATGCTCAAGTCTACTGACAGCCTATTCAAATGTGCGTGTGCAATGTCACCAGTGACAGACTGGAAACTCTATGGTGAGTACACTATCCCTCTACAAATCCTACATCATGTTGAATTTCTTTCTTCATATTTGCCATCTGGGAAGTCAAGTAAAATGTTCAAATATAAAAATGGACAAAGATTTTTTGTGCTTTAACCTCTTAAGAATCTGTTTACATCTTGACAAAACAGTGAGGTGAATCTTAGCTTTTAGCAATAACACTGCTCATGTAAAGACCAGGGTAAAGAGCAATCTTCACAGTCTAAAGATGACACACAGGGCCCTTACACCTACACAAGCAGTTATTTCCTCCTCACTGGAAGCATTTCATTTGGTCTAAGGATGACAGGAATGCCATTTTATTTAGGTACTTAGCTGCAGCTGAAGCACTGTCTACCGGCAGCACTGTTTAAGAATGTATCACTTCTCATTTGCACAGCATCAGCGTTCTCTGAGAGATACCTTGGCATGCCATTACGGGATGACAGCAGATATCAGGTGCGTGTTTACTACCTCCCCCCACTTGTTTGTCGTTGATCTTTGAAAGCAGCTTGCCGAAACATCACTGACACACCTACAGTTAAGCTCCCACAGTTACTGAACGCTGCTATCAAAGTCAGAGGCAGCGGTGCTTCACCTTTTCTTGTGTTTTTTTCATGCTCCGTAGGATTTTGTCACTCATCTCTTTGGTAACTGTGTGCGCCGGTGTGTCAGATCACATGCCGGAGTTTTTTTTTTTTTTTTTCATAAGCTGCTGCAAAAGAGTTGCCTGGCTCTCTCAGGACTCCCGCACAGACGAGATGTTTAGCTATCAGAGGTGTTTTCCACAGCGATAGGAACGAGGCAGTGGGGGAGAACAAAAGTGCTTTTTGCAAGCCCATTGTAAACAACCAAACAAATCTGTCCCAAACAAGTAATTCACTGCTTTCAGTATGCTGTGGCTTTGCATTTCCTATCTGCAGCCATCTTTTACACCTTTTTTCCTCACAATTTGCACAAATGGTGATACAGCAAGCATAGCAAACACTGTCAATGGGAGATTCTTTATCACTTGAAAATATCAAATTAAATTGAGTGTCTGTGTGTGCATGTAATCAGGGTGTAATGCAATTTACCACAATGGCTTTCATTTGATCATACTGCTTTCTTTTTATTGCTTTCCACAATGCCAGTTCACATATCTATCTATTTATTATCTCTCCACTATTTCTGATCTTCTCACAGTTTTCCAGTGTGCTGCAGAACGTTCAAGCACTTAAGGAGCAGACACTGATGCTTGTGCACGGCACAGCAGATGGTAAGAGAAAATAAATTGTGATAGAATGAAAATACTGTATCTGTGGTGCATCACTGCTGAGCACAAAGAAGCATGCAATCCCGCAACGTAATGAGGCAAATGGTTTTTAATCAAAAGATAAAAGGAAAAGTGGGTTATCTAAATTGATGCTGGGATTTCCAGAGCAAAACATTCGCCGGTGAACCATGCATGTCGTATTTGTTGAGGTATTTCCATCCTGCCAGAATCTGATTGTCTCTTCTTTTTCCCCAGTTAGGATTCAGTCTGAATCTTGCTGACATGCTTCGTTTCTTTATTCCCAGCCAACATCCACTTTCAGCATACTGCTGAGCTCGTCAAGAACCTTGTGAAAGTTGGAGCAAACTACTCAATGCAGGTGTGTATTGCAAAAAAAAAAAAAAAAGACACAAACAAAAAAAAAAAAAACACAGTGGCACATTCTTTATCCTACATTTGTAAAAAATATTGATGGAAATACACATTTTATATAATGCAACACACACAACACAATGTAAATAATGCATTTAGAACTGCCTTAGTATCAAAATGTATTGTCTCAGTCCAAACACTCAGACCTGCCAAATAATATGTGCAAACACTGCTGCAGGGGATTCAGATGGGTTGGGTTGTGCTTTTCTGTAACAACTTAAGTAATCATGACTGTAGAGAAATGTAGATGTTTGTAAGATCACATGTAGTTTCCTTTATATTCTTTAAATAAGGTATACCATCTAGAGAAGTCAGTTCATTGTTTGGATTTCATTATCTACATACAGACAATGTGGTGGAGCTGACACATAACAGCATGACAGAGTATTTATTGGTGGATCAATCTAATTTATTTTACCCGATCGTAATCCCCATAAATGTGACTTTTTGAAGTGATATATCAAGTTTATTTGGAAAGCTGTAGGAGCCTCTCATTTCTCCGAATATCTACAATGTAAGTGGTAAGTGCAAAGTTAGCACAACTCATGCTGTCAAGTTACTATAGCCACACTTATGGGAAATATCTCAGGTTGAAATACCATAAAACGTCATTTAATATCCAGGCATATTATTTGCTTAAATCACTGAAATCAAAAGACCTAAATTTGGGACAGGCCTCTATATATGGGACAAGCCTTAAATTCCTTTCACACAAAACTGTTGCTCAGCAAAGATCGGGAAATACAATCATATTATTTATATAAAGCAGTATGAATATTACTTGTTTAAAAATGTGGCTTCCAATAACATATCAGTTATGAATCATTCATTTGATCAAGCTCCTGAATCAGAGAGATAGAGACACAGAGAGAACGAGAGAGAGCTATGGTACTTGAGAATTATGGCACCCAGCATACCAACACAACACCGCTTTATCCTGTTAAAACAATACTCTCAACTTCGATAATTTTAATGAAAAACGCTTTTAATCTGAGGACCCTTACTGACTAAAGGAATATTAATAACTCACAGGGTAATCAAGGAATGGTCACATAATTTGAGGCAGCCGACAACTGTTTTTTTTTTTGTTTTTTTTTTCGACATCCAAATAACTTCATTAAAAAATAATGCACTGCTTGGCATCCACACTCAGCCTCTAATTGAGACAGAGGTTTATTTGTCAAAATGTGTAGCCACAACAGGCTAATGAAAGGCACTAGGCATTAAATTGGGACTTGGATTTTAATTTCTTTTTTTTTCTTAAGTTTTACGGTGAACTAAAATGTTCGTTGAAGAAAACATGCCCTAAATGCACCATCTTTGTAATCCTTCAGATTTTTTTTAAAGGAAACATTGTCAGAATAATTTACAATGAGCAATGAAATTATTTTGTGTTATTCTCTTGAGAAAAACTTTATGTTGTATTCGATTTTTTTTTTTTTTTTTTACAACAAAAATTTTTTATGGATTTTTTTTTTTTGATCAAAGTAGACACAACAGCAAACATGGGGACATCGACAATCCCATCTCACTCCCAACTCATCAAATACCAATGCTCAGTGGCCCTTGGCGTCACATACTGACCCACAGAGGAACCCTTCAGTAACTGTGTTAGACCTGGTGAACGGCAGCATTTTTTGAGGCTTCAAGCAACTGCTGTAGTACGAGGAGCAAAAAAATCCATGTAGGGTGGTTGAGAGCGGTGGTGGGTAGATCAAACAAACTCTGGACTTTCCTGGAAGACTGTTTTTTTTTTTTTGTTTGTTTGTTTTTTTTTGTCTGAAACCAAAGGTCAAGTTATGTTACAGTAATTTTAATAACAACATAGTGTGTATGTGTAGCATGCTATACTAGTGTTGTATGTCATGTGACGTTAGATTATATTACTAACAAACAAACTTATTTTAAGCCAAACCATGATGTTTTTTAACCCTAATCACGTACTCTTGGAGTCAAAACCAGTGTTTTTCCCTACGCTCTAATTTTATTTTGTAGAGAGACTGTTACATTCAACAAGAGGAAACTGTACATTTCCTTTGATAATGAACGTTTATTTTGAAAAGACATTTTGGAACAAACACGTATTGGCACATCACATCCAAAACTGATGCTGAAGGGTGCCTAACTGTAGACTAACAGCTGGCTCTGCAACAAACCTATATTCACAAACATGCCACACAGCAATACTAACACCAGCTACAATGTGTCCAGCCTGGTCTAAGTCCCAGGATGTCAAAAACCACCATTTGTTAATGGCTTTCTGTGTAAGATACAGATGCACAAAGCCACATTTAGCATCCCTGTGACACACCAGGCTTTCAGTTAACCCCTCTGTGTCATTATTAGACATTCAGAACAACAAACATAGTATAAAAAGAGTGAGAGTCCACATAGGGAGGGCAGAAGGGGATGTGTATGGGTACATCAAGCACCGGAGATGTGTGTTAGTCTTGTTTGAAACTAAAAGTCACTGTTATTTTGTCGTGTGAGTTGACATGTGACCACAATCTTTTCCTAATCCTAACCAGGTACTGTTGTTACCTAAACTGAACCGCCAACCTCAGCATCAAAATACAATGCAAAAGGTTGGCCAAGTGTCCAAATATGATGAGTAGGGATCACATTGATGTTTCAGACTGCAAATCAAGTACTCTGGGACCCAGAAGTAAAACGTAATCGTTTGAGAACACTTAAAAATAAGGAGGATTGTGTGAAAGACCTTTGATGACCTTTGTCTCTCTGAAACACGGTATTCTGCTACAACAGGTTACAATGCTTACAGATGAAATCAAGACCACAGTATGGAAGGAGTAATGTGACAGGAGTGTTTGATGTAAACAAATTGATATGTCCGGGAATTTTCTTCATTGTAATTGTACTGTATAGACCACCTGCAAAGGATGTTTTCTTTGATCATTTATCTGAAGCTTTTTAAAAGTGTGATGCTAAAAGAGTGCTCTTAATTGGCAATGTCATTATTAACTTGTTGACAAAATACACAGAAAAAAATAAGACATCTCTAATATGTTTTAGTTGATCCAAATGACCTAAAGTGGAACAAGAATAATAACATTTTTCAGACTTTGCTGGATCTAATTTTCAAGTAAAGCAGAGGCTATGTCCAATACATATAATCTAGTACATTATTAAATCTACAGATATTCATGTTATATAATATTATCATGTTAGTTGGAAGACAGTTGTTGAGGGCCTGGTAGAGGCATTTAAATAAATTGAAAGGAAATAAATGTATTTTATATATTCAGAAGAAAGACTTTGAGTTATAATGAATAAGGCAAACTAAATGGAACAATGCAGCTTGTGTTAAAGATTGTGAGCATGCTTGTAATAACCTTTAAGAGGCTCATATCTACATTTACAAATGTTGTGCCCCTGAAGTACAACAGAGAGCAGACTTTACCTTGGGTGAATGGCATTCTCTGGCATCTAATGAAGACAAGAGATGCAGCCTTGAAGAAAGTCTATTGAATTCAGGTTTGGCAACTAATGGGTTGATATATCAGAGTCTCAGAAACAAAGTTACTATGTGATTAAGGAAGGCTAAAGAAACTTACTTTCTTGACACTATTGAACAGGCACAAAGAAACACTAAAAGGCTCTAGAGGACCACTGACAAATTTATTAGTAAAAAGTGTTCAAAGTGTGGAGCTACAGAACTTGACTTAAATGGGATCCTTCAAAGTGAAAGCCTTGTGGTTGCATCTAATTTTACACCTATTTTAGGTTTTAAATTATGATACAACTGCATAAAAACAGGGGGGGTAGGAAGTAAGTAAAATTACCTCAAAAAGCAAGGACAGTTGGAGACTTGATGGTGTTTTCCTTAAAAACTACAAAGACAATTTAATAACGACAATACTTACATCATACATTAGTCACTGGAGGAGATTACATTTCCCAGTGTTTAGAAATATTGTAACTGTAAGAGACAGGGTGTAAGCAGTGATGTAGTGGGGGGTATATGCAGGTATACAGAATATGCCCACCTTTTTTCTGGGTGTTTACAGTATACCTATCTAACTGCCAAAAAAAACATGAGAATATATAGGAGAGTAAACCTACTTCTACGTGATAACATGCCCGTCTACCTTGTAATAGACCCACCTCATTGACTACCACTACACCACTGGATGTAAGCAGCTACAGACCTACTGTATCAGTATACTTCCTGCTGTTTCAAAAGTTACTTAAAAAGTTAATGCTTAACAGTTGGTAGGACATTTGAAAAAGTCAGTTGTACTCCATCATATGCACTTTGAATTTAGAGTGAACCACTCTACTGACACTACATGTTGCTTTTTTCTTGAAGTCATCAAAGCTAAATTAGATATAGGAGGGATAATCGAAACTGTTTTCCTGACCCACGTAAAGTATTTGACACAGTTAACCATGCAACACCTATTAAAGCTGGTGTAGGCAAAAATCTGAAAAGGGCAAAGAAATACACCCTCCTTTTGCAGCTATCCCCTCTCTGTCCTAAGCCCCTCACACTATAAGACCACGTCAAAGATTAAGTGGTCAAAGATCAAGGTCAGTATGAGCTTGTCTGTCTCATTCTTGTGAATGTGTCTCAAGAACACCTTGGGGGAATTTCCTCACATTTGGCACAAATGCCCACTTTGACTCAACAATAAACAGATTACAGTTTGGTAGTCAAAGGTTAAGGTCACTGTGACATCCACTTGGACTCAAGGATGACCTGATTAAAATGTAGTGGTTAAAGGTCAAAGGTCAGGGTCCATGTGACCTCACAAAACATGGTTTTGGTGATGACATGACTGTCCTGTGACAGTATTATGTTCTGCAAAAAACCCTTTTCTGGCTATTATTCAACACCACTCGGTCAGATACTGAATGGGTGACATTGATCTTGGGCAGCCACCTTGAAACAGTGCTGACTGTACAGACCTTTAGTGCTGCCGGATTGAAGATGTGTATGAAGCATCTATGTTTCAGAAAATGTTTGTAGCAATATTCGTATTTGAGGCACTGTCAATTTTTTGGTTACATATGAGTCTGGACAGACGTGGATGTAAACTGTGTCTGCAAGACTAGTTTGTGGAGGCATACAACCATCAGTTAATATCTTGTGTGAACTTTCCTGCTGTGAGACTTACTATAATAGTTATACCAGGTTGACATTTGGTCCATCGGTATTATAAAGATAATGATAAGAGCTGTTTGTTAGACAACACGTGAAGAATTTGATCGCCCCTAGTCGTACAATCAGAAAATACATTGTGGCAGACGGCAGCAGTGTACACCCCTTACTCAGTCATGCGTCCCAAACCTCTGTCCACTAATTTACTTCCCTTTCAACCAACAGATCTACCCAGATGAGGGCCATTTCCTGTCTCAGCAGAGTCGCCAGCACCTCTACGCAACACTGACCAGCTTCTACAGGGAGTGTCTGAAGGAGGAGTTACTACCGCTGCCTGATGACGAAGAGGAGGAGGAGGAATAGGCAGGAGGCTTTGAGGGTCAGACCTTTGGCAGAGCTTGAAGAATTTTGCTAAAATCCGTCAAGGCCTTTCACGTTTGGACCAAGTGTTTAGCAGGACATGGACACTGGGTTAGAGCTGCTAATGCTCTTAAAATGTGTGTGTGTGTGTGTGTGTGTGTGTGTGTGTGTGTGTGTGTAGGTTGGTGTGTGTGTGTGTATGTGTGAGTGTGTGTGTGTGTGTGTGCGTGCGTGTGTGCATGTGTCTGTGAGTGTGAGCACTCCAGTATGCTGGAGTATGTATGCTGGTGTATAAATGTGTTGAAATGATAAGTGAAGGACACGACAGTGACGCTTGCATTGCCGGGACTTGAGGCGGGAACTGTCCTCTAGCATAAAGTCATATCAGTTTCGGGACGCTCCGTTTCTTGGCAAAGCGCACGGAAGACCGCCTCCATCTTTTGCAGGCTCTCTGGGCTGCAGTCATCCACAAGTGCATGGTTCTTTTTTCCCTCGCAGCTTCACTCATTCTGCCATGTTAGTCTCCTTTGTGGTAGCACTTGGGAAGAAAAGAACACAGATGTACACTTTTGATCTCACCTCTCCTTTGGTTGTTGTATTGTTGCACAAGGAAATGCTCCAGTTTGCAAAAATGTTTAGTCACGCAAGTTCACCACAACAGAGCCGATCCTGAATAAGTGCTCCTTCCTGCAGAAACCCTCCGCCATCGCCCACCCTAAATGAAAACAGGCTTTATAGGTCACACTTTATTGTACAGGGGTCTTGTGTAGACATGTACAATGCCTTATGAGGTTCAACATACTGTAATATTACTTGCTGGCAGTCGTAGTCATTCATTAGCAGTGTCATGTTAACCTATGTCAACTCAGGTCCTCGAGACACAGCGTTGCAGTCAGTTTAGTATCAGTTACAACACCATGTCAGCTGTATGGTCATGGTTAAGAGTTCTATATGAAGATAATGGATATTGGCCATACGATAATTTCAGTTTCAGGCCACACTGCAACTTCTCCATCTTAATATGTCATTTAATCTTGTTTTCTTAAAATCTCTGAAAAGGTGTGAGATGATTTTTCAGTGTGGCTCCACCTCGTTCAAGAGCTTTCTTGAAGTCAAGAGACATTTCCCCTTATTTCTGGACACTCTCTTATTTCAAGAAAAGAATACTTAACTGCAGTGGATATTAATGAAAATGGGTGTACTAAGATGGACAATTTTACAGTGTCAGTAAGGTGTTTGCATGTCTACAGGGAATGTGTCAAGTGTTGTCACATTTTGTACAGTACAATACAGCAGAGTGTGTACATAAATATATTTTTGAGATGTCAGATCTCATAGATAGTTTAGTCTATGGGGATGGATTGATTTGACCTGGATGTCTTGTACATTTTTTTTTTTTTTTTTTCAGTTTTCCTTTCAGCTGTTGATTTTCTTCTTAGGATGGATTTTGTAATGCTTGATCTTGTTCTTTTTTGCTGTTTTAAAAGGGAAAGGGTTGGGTCGAGGTTTTTGGGTTATTGTGATTGTCCTCTAGTGATGATTATAAATAAAAAAAGACTATGAAAAACAATGAGTTATGCTGATAAATAGAGCACACATTAGAGCAGAGAACCAAATCAGCTACCTTTATTGCAGTATTGATTGTGTTAGATTTCACTTTAATGTTTCATTTGTTTCTTCACCTTGGGACTCACATTAAAGAGTAGCTGTAGTCTGTCATGGCCTTAGGGCACCTACATTATTGACTCAGCTGGAAAGATTTTCCTGTTTAGAGTGCTCATCGCTGTCTCAACACTGCATGTCTGCGTGCATTAATCAGTGCCTGCACTCACTGGCCTCAGTGGCCGAGCAGATGTTAACTTTGCTGAGGGACAGAAACTCTTAAATCTGCAGGATCTGAAGTCATCAGTGCAGTTGAGCCTCTTATCCACACGTATTATATTTTCAGTCCATGTATTTTCAGTCCATACATGTATTA
>JAPZEB010000005.1:30241749-30252570 GCA_029783705.1 Chaetodon striatus
CAGCTGACATTGGGCGAGAGGCAGGGTACACCCTGGACAGGTCGCCAGACTATCACAGGGCTGACACATAGAGACAGCCAAACAATTCACACTCACATTCACACCTATGGACAATTTAGAGTCACCAATTAACCTGCATGTGTTTGGACTGTGGGAGGAAGCCGGAGTACCTGGAGAAAACCCTTGCTGACACGAGGAGAACATGCAAACTCCGCACAGAAGGGCTCCCTCCTGGGATTCAACCAGGAACCCTCTTGCCGTGAGGCAACAGTGCTAACCACCACACCACCATGCCGCCCAAATTCATTCATAGGGTGCTAATTTGTAAGATATCATATCAACTGTTATTTCTGCATTTTCATAGGGTATCATACAAACTTTTCTATGAGGATATGTTGTATTTTAAGGTGTATGGCATTTATTCCACCAAGGCCAAATGCCCTATCTTGCAATGTGAACAAAAGAGAGAATACTTTGCGTATCAACCCACACTGATTTGTGTTCTTCCTTGTCCCATGCTACACCCCTCCACTGAGTTTCATCAAAATCGGGTAGTTTTCCTATTATCCTGCTGACAAACAGACAAACAAACTAAACCAAAAAGATAACCTCTTTCGCAAAGGTAATTATTGGCCAGAAGTAACTGTGCTTGCATCTGTTTAGAAGGAAATGCATAATTGCAATTTGGATTTCCTTGGTGGAAATAAAATAGCTCAGTATGTGTTGAGCTGTATTCAGGTTATTATGTTGTTTGCCGACTTGCTCAGGTAATGTCGGAAAACTACTTCGATAAAAATATGTAATTCATGTAAATATCTTTTGCTCCAGGATCAAATTACCCACTACTGTGCCATTGAGTGAATAATGAAGGACTCATCCCGATGCTTGATTGTTTTTAGACTAAGTGATGTTATTTGGCCCTGTAAACTACTCACCAGCTGCTGACCGTGAACTCCCCACGAGGCAAACTGGAGGACTGAATCTGACACCTCGGGAGGATTCAGCTCCCGCACCTCTCTGATGCAAAGACAATTAAAAACCCATTACAAGAACCATTACAAACCAGACCAGCACACATTAACATCTGTTCCTAAATCTCATCCACAACCACTGCAAATGTACAGTTTGCAATAGTCCAAATGGTATTGAGGTGAGTAATGTGTATCATCTTAAGTGACTTACAGTATGAACATGATGTAGACTCTTCAAATATACCAGTCCCCTTAACTTTTTTTCAATTTTTTCAACTGTTACTGACCTCATAAGAACATCTTTAAAAAAACTGTCCTTCATTTGGCTTGAAACAGAAGGCAGTACATAGAGATTTTTTGGTCCTACTGTGTATGTCACTGATCCTGTTGAGTAACTATAAACAAAGAGGGGGTCATTTAAATATGCAAGGTCTATGTTAATTAGGTTTTATTCTTTGTTTACTTACCTTGTGTACAGGTTATAGATCAGGTACGATGCCAAGAAAGAGTGCTGGTAGACCTAAAACCCAATCACAAGAAAACAATTTCAGTGGTATTACACACAGACCTTTGTTCTTTCCCCATTAATGATGATTAGGACCTCAACAGCAAAGAAGATCAGGGGAATACTATAGAAAATTATGACTAATACAGTAGACTAATCAAAAAATTAATCATCACAATCAGTATTCTTAACATCATGTTCTCACAATAACAGAAGAAACACACTGCAGAACACTACGATTATGTTTTATGATTTTCTTCCACAACCAGCTATTTTCTTTTAGTTCAGTTAGACCGGAGATATACTTGCTGGCATTATAGTTTCCGTGTGTATCCCATGTCCGTTTGGAGCGTTGGTTCTGCAGGTTCTCATGACAGCTTTGCAAAATGCAATGTATATATGAGCAGTATGGGCAGTGTTGGTAGACTGACGGAAACATGCTCCCGACTGTCATGACCTGCTTGATACATACCATCTACGATGATGCCACTTGCGTTTTTGCAGCTGTAATCCCAGACTCGCAGGTACAGCACCATTGAAATCAAATTGACATAGTGGTCACACTTTGGAATAACAACTTTCAGGTCTGTCACATGATACCATGGGGCCCAAAATGATTCTTTCACATAGACTTAGATTGGGAAAGAGAAGTCTGTAAATCAATAAATACATATTTTAAGTGTCACAGCCATTGTAAAGTAACTTTTCACCATCAGGATGTGTTGCATTTGGTGTAATAACATTGTAAAAGTATAGAAGAGTCGCACTATTAAATCGTTTTATCCCCATTCAAGTTAGTAATGGGTTACACTGGAAGTTATTCTTTTGGTCAGTGGATGTTTCTGGTGTGCTTAATGGGCAAAACAATGCTGAAGATCTGGATCATTTTTTATACTGACATCCAACTTTTTTAGCTTGTGCACCAAACTCTACATGTTCACTTTATACGTCCATGCATGATCTGCAGTAATCCCAGAGTTAGTAATAATTTTTTTGGGTGTCGCCAGGATTGCTGTTTACATCATGCAAAGGCAGAAGTTCTATACACTCTGATTTCTCTGGTGTGCCCACAAGAATCAGACTATATAAAACTGTGAACAATTTCATTCATCATGCAGTTTTTTCTCTACATGAACACCTGGTTAAAAAGCAAGTATATCTCTGGCCTTAGTTATTTCTTATTTTTCTTAACATTTCCTTTTCTTTCTTTACTTCAACAGAATAAGGTTCTCTGTATTTAATTGGACAGGTGTAGCAATAACACAGCATGGTTTTCCATTTGAGAGGAAGTGAGAGTGAAGTGGGAACAATACTTTACTGTGCTCAGCTGTTCAAATGACATAAAAGCTAACAGTGAGAATGCTTTACTTTACACAGTGCAACTGACAAGAACTCAGGCTGTGATTGGATTTCATTATCGTCAATCCTTGCTCCTTAAATCTAGCACTAAAACATTTGCAATAAAGAAAGAATTTTTAACATTGCCTTCACCTACTGTTTTTTTATCTAATGATGTGAAAAGATAAGAAGCAATATTCTAAGAAATTAAGACAGTCCATAATAGTACAAAAAGCCCATAATGAATCTATTTTATAAAGAGTCAAGTCACATGCATGTCTCAGCTGTGCATGCCATATATTCGAATAACACAGGCTAATAAAGACTGCTCAAGAGTGTCATCATTTGGCATATGAGCAGCACAGTGAGTGGAACAATAAAGCTATGTCCTTTCATGAAAACAACATGAAATTGCTTGACATTTTCCCTATATGTCCAAAGGTCAACACACATATCTGCATATAAATGGAAAGAGGAGAATGTCAGTGTTCAAGGGATATAAGAACCATGATGCAATATTTCTTCGCCTTCATTGTGTCAAAAATGTGATTGTGCAAAAGGAACAAAAAAGAAATTGGATTTTGACATTTTAAATACACATTATTTACAATATTATTTAAAAACACAACATGGGAACAGGATGGAACAGGAGTTTTTCTGGACTTGGGACGGGACAGGACTTTTTTTGTGTGAGTGGGATGAGACAGGACTGAAATCCACCTCTGTGTCATTGTCATGTTCCTTATGAATCTGGAAACGATAGAATCCTGGGAACATAGGACCGTGCAACCCTGGGAACACAGGTAATAAGCCCAGATAAAAAAAAAAAAATGTACAAAATACCATTGCTGTTGTGAGACACATTTACCCATCTTTGGCAAAGGCTAACATTAGCTATTTTCCTGCTGGTTTCCAGTTTTTGTGCTAAGCTAGGCTAAAGATGTCCTGATCCAATCTTTCTAACTTAATAAACAGATAAAACTGATATTGTGAGACAGTGAAGGAGTGTAACAAGTTTAAAATTATGGTTACCTATGTAGAGTATGATGACTATGAGCCCATAGGTCTACCAACTGAACGTTTTTTTCTTCATGAAAGACATCAGAGGCCCTGGCAGGAAGCTAGCTGCTATTTTCTGTGAAAGTCAGATACTGCACACAGGACTGAGTTGGTGTTTTCTGAATCAAGTGTGGATGCTGGAATGACCCATTCAAGACTTTTTTTAGCACTTCCTGTGTCCACTATGTGGTGCTGAAGAATGCACTTATTATACCTAATGCTGATGTACAATAATTGTAGACCATAACATGTAGATTTCATGTAATTCACGAGGACTGCCGGGAAAGGATTTCTTCCTGTTGCCAGTGGGCAGCGCAATCACTGTGTTACCTTATTTACATGTACAGTAGATGCCTTCAGGCCTGGAGTCGGACAAGATATATGAAAGGTTTACGGAAGGTACAACAATGTCTTGTTTCATGGCGAATGCATTGCCATGGCAACGTCATTCAATGTAACCTCACAATCTTCACAAGATAACATCATCAAAATCTTACAACTATGCTGATCAAATTAGAGGTGGATCTGCTCACCCCCCTGGGGAAGAGTATGTCAAAGCATAAAACTTGTCACTTTCTGTTGCCAGTGGGTGGCGCTGTGACTTTAACTTAATTTTGTTATGTAGATGCCATGAGGCTGGGGCTCCTATCAAGCATGATGCATTTTAAGCAGATTGGACAAGGTATGCTCAAGTTAAAATAACTTCCTAAACGTGCAAAATGGCCACCACGAAACGGCAACCCTGTTGACAAAAACTTACAGTTATCATCAGAAAGCATTGTTAAGGTCTTGAGGCTTTTTCAAGCAAATTTGAGGTGGATCTGGTCATTTGTTTTCATTTGTTTAAGTGTATTATTTCCCATTATAGTAAATCCTAGATTATTGTTTTGCAATTACCTGTCAATAGATGCATTCAAGTGCGACTTGTTTATTCTGCAGTGCCGCATATTTTCACAACCATTTTTGAGCCTCCACTAATTTGCCCTGCATGTGTGATGAAATGACCAGAGAATATCCACTCACAAAGCTTTTGTTTTAGGATTCACTGAGATAATGGTTCAATACCTGAGTGTCTCTGCATGCTAATCAGCTGGAGCATTAGCATAACAATATTACAGTAAGCTCACCCTGCAGCAATATGGTAAATACTGTGGAGCCACTCCATTCCCCTCAGCAAAAGATCAATTGTGCACAAAATGGAGTCTGCTTGGATGATCTACTTGCCACCCAGCCTTCACTCCTAATTTGGACTTCCCTCTTTACTACACCAAAAAGAACTACTCCCGGAAGGAAAAAATGAAATTGTATTGTAACTTGACTGCTCTTCTTTTCCTCCTTCAAAAAAGACGTCAACATCATTCAGCCGACACCCCTCATAGGTGACAGTTGTGTGATGACGCCTTGATAGGGCTGTCAGCGATGGGTGACACATGAGAGGGGTGGATGTTTGGAGATGTGGAGAGAGGAACAGACTGTTTCAGACAGCAGTGGTGTGTTTGATTGTAGTGTATGACGGTGTTCTCAGCACACTGGGGTTAGACGACACTTGTAAATAATTCCTAGTACTTGCTTTGTGCAGCTTTGGGTTGTATTTGCCACCACAACCTGTCACTTAATGGATGCTTTCCTCACATATGAGTCATTCCATTGCCGGTCTGCTACATCTTTCAAATATTGAGAATCTGTAATTGAAACACAAGCTTGACGGTATTCGTAGGTTGAGAAGGTAAACATCAGTAAAATATTTAAATATTTGAGTCGGAAAAGGAAAAAAGGCGCGTGAACATGTTTTACAGACCGTGGAGGGGTGCAGTGACATTTGGAACAAGCTTAATAAATGCAACCAGTAGAGCAGCATTTTGCTTTTGAAAAAACAGCCCATTTTACACATAAGATAATAAACACACAGTGCCTCCTTGCTGTGTTATATGAGGCATGTTCAAAAGTATATAAGAATACTCTACAACAATTAATATTTAGTTTTACATAGTTTTATCACAGAGGAGATAACAAAACAGGAGTTGGAGGCAGACTTACTCTTTCTCCCTCATTAATAAATTCCGGATCTGGCCTAAGCCCAACCACCAGTGTTGCTCGCGGAAGGTTTTGCAGTTGTTTTCTTCATGGATCTGTACAGAAAACTGGATACAGCATTGGATACGCTTATGAAAGTTACTCAGTGGCGCATGGAGCCAATCAAGCTCTACTTCCTGGTTATAAAGTTACGTGGATCTTCCATACTGTTGGATCTATAGAACAGGGGCACTTCAGACTTTTGGGAGCCAAGCGCTTAAACCCGCGGCTAACTTAAATGGGGATGAAATGATTCAGTCTTGCAGCTCTTCAAGAGGTGTGACATGTTATCAGACTGAAATTCTGAGCCATTTTGTGGGGGTTGTGATGCTCAAAAGAATGTATCCACTGATTTACAGATGTCTTTTTCACAATGAAAAACTGTTTTTGGGCCCATTTGCATCACATGACAGACCTGGAAGTTGTAATTCCACAATTGATGGCTGCTAAATTGGCTTCAAATCCCACTGCACCTTTTGGGGGCCTGGCTGTCTCCAGCACTGACACAGCGCTTAAGTTAAGTGTGGAGTGAGGCCTGGCTATGGGTAAATAACACTAATGTGCTGGGGAAAGAGCAGTATGCATAAAGATGGATAGCATAGGAGACATTGGAAAGATTCAGCCATGCATGCTGGAGCCTCAGTCAGACTTCAACTCAGATTAGTCTGTTGTGCACTGAATTTGGCGATTAGCAGACGTATCAGAATGGTCATTGTAGTTAACTGGTTGGCCTGTAACTGGCAATAGCTAACACTATGTTAGTGGTGAAACATACAATATCTGCTACGTTGTTATATGGTGTCCATATTGTTTCATTTTACATCCAAAACTGCACACTCTGCCATCTTTGCTGTCAAAACTTTCACTATGCTAATGCTAACTTTGCTCTCTGTTTGAACAAGTGGGCTCCGCACTGTGTCAAAATCTGTTCCTCTGTCAATGTGCGTTTCCTGTATTAGACAGCAATTGGATATTATATTAGTGACATACCTCATCTAGCTTGCACACCATACTGTTGAATCTCAAATTTTAGGGAAGTGCAAACACATCGCCCCCTTCAGCAGAGGATAGAAAAAAACCTGTCCAGTGACAAACTTTGCACTGATATAAGTCATTATAGTCAAAGTCAGACATTTTAGGGGACATAAACAGAAGAAAAACAACAAATGACAAAGTTATTGGTTTAACTAGAATTACCACCTTACTGTTGTATGCCTCCACAAACCAGTCAAGTTGCACTTACAGTTTACCTCCATGTCTGTGAAAACAAGGATGCTTCACATACATCAGTTCAGTATCTGAGCAAATGTCTCCCCTTCCTTCCCCGAGTTATGACATTGAATAATGGCCAGAGAAGTGTTTTATGCTGAACATTAAGTGACGGTGACAGTGAAGCTGACCTTTGACCTGTTGGATGCAAAAGGTCATCACTTAATTGTTTTATCCTATTAGACATCTGTGTGAAATTTTGTCATAATAAGCGCAAGAATTCTTGAGTTATGGCCAAAAACTGGTTTTGTGAGGTCATAGTGACTTTGACCTTTGACCTTCGACCACCAAATTCTAATCATATCATTCTTGAGTCAAAAAGAACATTTGTGCCAAATTTTAGAAAAATACCTCAAGGAATTCTAGACACGTCGTGTTCACAAGAGTGGGATGGACGTATGGATGGAGGAATGGATGGATGGACTGATGGATGGACAACCCAAAAACATAATGCCTCCGGCCATGGCTACTGCAGGTGCAAAGGCAAAAATTTGTAGCCAAATTTTAAGACCAATTTTAAGATCTTTAAAATACAGAAGTAAAACACTACTAGTAAAACACAAATTAAGTTAACTGGTTAACTTAAGTTTGGGAGCAGAGCCATGCCTCAACCCATCCTCCCTTTCCCACCCCTCATCCAGTACCCCCAACCCTGCATTTCTTCCCCTGCTCATCCATATTTGTTTTCATCGATTCTGTCTTCCCTCTTTTCATCTCCTCTTTCCCATGCAGATCTCTCCCATCTCTCCATCTCTAGGTACTGTGTAGATGGCTTAGATGACGGATCCACCACACTTCATACACCTCTCCCGACTGGTCTGTTTAGATAACTTCCTCTTTCCGCTATAATCCCCTACCTCACATCCATTCATCCACCCTAAACATCCTTTACTCCTCATTTGGCATGGTCCTTGCTCGTGAAGCCACCAATCAACACAAGTCGGCTTTATCACAGACCCACAAAGGACACAGATATAACACACAAGCCAACAAATGATGCATCTGTAAGTACCCCTGAGATGTACTTAGAGATTTTTAATTGATTTTAAAGTAATAATTTTGCAAAGAAAAATGCGGCTCATTAAATCAGTTTCTGTTGTTGTCCTGGATGCTTTTGCAGATGATGATTGGGTTAATTAGTGTTTTTTGCTTATTATCATACCACAGCTTCATTAAGATGCATTCCCTAATGAATAAAAATGGATACTCTGATACTCTTTATAATCTGCAGAGAAGGCTGCTGACCATTAAAAAGTGGAGTAAATTCTATGGAAACCTTTGACGCAGCAGTACAGTACAGCAGAGAGCATGATTATGATGAATTCATAAGACAACTGGAGACAGTGGCGCAGCAGCAGGCCATTACTCTCCATAGATTCAGGCTGTCACTTTGATGATGAACACATCTGCTCCGTCCATCTCAGGAGGAGATAGCACCTCAAAAGTCTGCTGTCTCAATCCTATCAAGCACACAGAGCTCATTATAGAGCCTGCTTAGTTCACCGACACTGAGATTGTAAAAGTCTCATGCAGTTTTTTCAGCATAACAAAGTCGCAGCTGCTAGTCTCTTTTCTAACAGAAACCAAAGGGAAGTGTAAAGAGCTTATGGGGTGCAGTTACACTCTGTGACCAACTATCTTAATCACAAAATGTCCCTTTTTTCTCTTTTATTTATTGTTTGATGCACTTGTTTCTACCAGTGTGCAGTCAGCATGGAACCGTGATCCTCCAGAGCAGGCAGATGGGAAAAAAAAGGAACTTCACCTGGGTGAATCAAGAGATTCATACCCTGGGTTGTATTTAGATAATAGAAGGAAGCAAATTGTTGTGAAAGTTGACCTTTAAATTGAAAATGTCCATCTAAATGTAATTTTAGACTCTGATAATCCCCTTTGTAAGCACATCAGTGCATTAATCTGCATTCATCTGAAGATTATGAAGAGGGAAGAATAAAGGAGGGTTATCACAGAAGGTACTTTTGTTCATTATCATTATTATTATTACCATAAATTACTGCTCTCTGCTTTAATATATGTATATGATATGTATGTAAACTCTACAGAAGATGGTGCAGTCATGGAGCCAGAGAGCTGTGATTACATTCAAATAAACTGATGATTAATTAGGTCCACAGTATATGTCATCACCACAAACGCACCGTGGGACTGTGCAGAATCCATCATTTAAAGCTGATTTTGGACTCTGCTGATGCAAGAAGGATTTCAATTATCAAGGTGCCGCTGGCTGAGTTTAGAGGAATGTTGTTAACCTGATTATTCAAGTAATTCAGATGCAGGTTTTTTGTAGCATGATGTAGCAACAAGGACAGTCAATTACTGCGTTCAAATGTACAGAACAATGGCTCATGGTTGGGCCTGTATGTTGTCTGTCTGCCTAACCTCTTTACATACTGTGGTTTAGCTCTATAACATTTGCACCTGTGTTTTCTGGAATAATGTCTCCTAGGCAATATCTGTATACTATACAAGTGTTTTCCAAAACACCACTGCTGCTTGAATTATATTCTTCGACACTATTAGTGACACTGCAAAAACTCTGCTCTGTATTTGCCATGTAACTTTAACACACTTGTGAATTTGAGGCATGATGCTGGACTGAGTTGCCCCCTCTAGGTTTGTTTCTCTACTGTTTTGTTGTTTGTTTGGTTTTTCTACACAATTTTGCCTCACACCATGTTTTAAAAATCCAAAAACCTAATTTTTAAACAGTTGTTCATCTTTTGTGCTGTTGATTTCACTGCCTGCCAATGCAACCAGTGTGAGCTCTGGGAGGCACTATAGCAACCCTCTTGCAACTCAAAATGTATTTAAGAAGTCCTTCATCCTGAGTGACTGATGAGATTTAAACCACTGACAGACACTGACACTGACTCATGTAATGTGTAAATTGCTCCGAATGGACTCTTGTGTCTGGTGGTCTGCAGACAAATTTCCACCCTGGTGGACAACAAGGAAAATATTAAAGAAGGAAAGGACTTGACGTCATTAACAGCCTACAAATACCTCAATGGAGCCAGACTTTGGTGTCAGTTGGGTGGGCACAACAAATAACCCACCATATCTTTGTTGTTTCAACTTTTACTGAAAACTGCTTTCACCAGTAAAACAAACATATTCCATGATGCTCACTGACAGTTTTAACTAAATTTTTTAACTAAATGTCCTTTTCATTGATCTTAAACAGATCATGACTCTGTCCACCAGCTGCATATAGCTCAACTCAAGCCCCTGTTGGATTCAACATAGCTAACCTAGGCTACTTGCTGTTAGCAAGTAGGTTAGCTATAGCTTAATTAGTATTGTAGGCTACATGTATTTGATTATCAATAACTAACCAACCCCCGGTTCATCATATTTAATAATATTCAGGAAGGCTAATGTAAGCAAGCTCTATTAATTACTTAATTGAGAGATAAAACTGTTAACGTGAGCAATATATAATCCTTGTGAATGTGTAAAAGAAACAGACAGGGAGGTAGTGAAAGAAAATGTTACAGCCCTTCCATCTTACAGAGTGTGTGTGTGTGTGTGTGTGTGTGTGTGTGTGTGTGTGTGTGTGTGTGTGTGTGTGTGTGTGTGTGTGTG
>JAPZEB010000005.1:30280006-30290161 GCA_029783705.1 Chaetodon striatus
CCCTATTGTTTACAGTGGGGATCAGCTGTTGGCGGTCCGTCAGACCACGGTGCTGCCCCACAAGAGACACAACGTCCTCCGCGAGCTGAAAAGGAGGAGACGGGGGAGCCGGGCAGGAGCCGATAGCAGTGCCAGGAAGACAGACAGTGCAAGGTATCCCTACGTCGTGCAGGTTGCAAAAAAATACCTCACTTTGCCCGGTACTTCTGTTAGATCAGAGCATGTGTTTTCATCGGCAGGCAACAGTGTTAACAATAAGCACTCAGTGCTCGCTGCTGATCAAGTGAACCATCTCATCTTTTTGGCAAACAATCTGTAGTCTGCCAGACATGTTTTGAGTTGATCTGTGGCCTGTACGCTTTTAATGCTGACCCATTTTAACAATACATGCAGTTATTTTCTAAGAAAAAATAAATAAATATATAAATAAAAATCAAAATTATTAAAAATAATATTCGAATATAATCGATATTCGGCTGTTTTGAAAAGCCCAATATTCTAATTTAATTTCTGAGGTCAGTTGACAGCCCTAGTAGTGTGACACTTAGCGTATATGTCAGGTAGCACTTTATAAAAGATAACAATAGCATAACAGCAGTAACAACCATTTACCATCTCTGTCACATGGTGGCTGATCTCACCCTCTGCTTGGAAGGTAAGTAGTTCCCAAATCTCATTGTTTTCCCAATTTGTGGACATTTACAGCTGCTGTTCCTCTTTTTTGAGTTAGCAGCTAACTGCTATCAGCTACTTTTGAAATCTTCTGGCAGTGGGTTGCACGCATAACACATCACACCCACCCCATCCATGGTCCTGTCATGTCAGCTGCGCCTCTTACACAGATGCTGCTTACAGGCTGTTACTCCCTCAGCTGCCGGCTTAAAGGCGAGACAACTGTCCCCCCATTCCTCGATTATACCTTTTATACAGCGAGGCGGAATGATGGTGTAAAATTCCCGTGTATGTACATTATGTAAATGTATGTATGTAAATTCCCATTGTTAAAGGAGCTATAGACATGCAGTCCCTTTCAGCACCTTCTGATCCCATTCTTACCCATGTTGGTCCTGATCACTGCTTTGTCCAGTTTGGTGATGATGTCATCCTTCACACCAGAGAGATGAAACACACAGTCGTACCTCCTCCAGTCTTCAGGTGGGACTGATGAAAGGTTGAGGTCAACACTCATCTGGAAGGATCCATTGTGGTTGGGGAGGATCTCTCCAAGCTCCACGTCCTCGTGAATCTCCTCTCCATCTTTCCTCCAGAACATCATGGCTCTGTCAGGGTAGAAACCTGTAGCATGACAGCTGACTGGAGAGGAGGGAGACTTCTGGAGGAGAGACACTGAGGGAAGGTCTGCAGAGAGAAGCAAGTAAAGACGTGTGTGGGTTACATCAGTTTTTTGCACAGTGAATCTGGGTTCTTGTTTATACCACTGGTAGATAATCGTTGCTGGTCAGTCTAAAAGTGATCTCAATCAGTTCATAGCACTGTTCAATGAAACAGCAATAAGTCTATTCTGAAACTCTGTGAACTCACTTAAGTCATGTTAACTGTGCACTAACTATCACAGTCTCAGCTTTGATGGACAGAAACATCAGAGCACTCCAACATGTCAGTCTCTACTGATTGGTGAGGGCTAAATCGAATTTTACTGCCACAGAAAACAGTCAAAGAAAAGTTAATGCCAGACAGGCGACTACTGATGAAGTCGAAACTCTATCAGGTCATGTGATTCTACCTTTTCTCTGCAGAGCGCTCTTTCCAAAGGCCACATAAACCTTCAACCACTCCGGACAAATGTGTGCGAAGTAGTTTTCATGGTGTTTTAGTCTGACTTTGTCAGCATTCCATGTCTGTTTGGTGATGACAGCCTGTTGTTTCGGAGCCACCCATGTCAGTGTCTTCAGGTCCAATGATATGAAGTCTTCTCCATCATAACCATACTGCATGAAACCATTAACATCTCCAGTCTTATCATCCCACTCACAGCCACTCAGCATCTGGAAAATGTGGATATCTGAGAAGTGAAACATGGGCAGCTTCTCACCCTAATCATTTACACACACACATCAAAAGAGAGGGGGAGGAAGATGTTAACTGTCCGTGTTAAACTTGCGGAGCTCTCACTGCTGCACTGAGCCGTTTCAAAGTGATGAGGCACACGTCCGTGTGTGGAAGATGCGCGTGTCCGCATGCTTACTGGTGGGCGCGTTCGTACAGGTGACCTGTGTCAATATTTTTGTTTGTTTGAGATGATTATTGAAAAGCTGGTTTTATCTTGGTTAAAATGCTCTAATAAAGGGAAATATTGTGATATCTTATGTGCTGTAAAATGGTTTGAAAAAAATAAATAAATCGGAATCGGCCAAAATTGGTATCGGCCATCCAAACACTCTGCAAATTGGAAATTGGAATTGGCCCAAAAAATTGCAATCGGTGCAAGTCTAGTAAGGACTGTATCTATTTCAGCCAACCCAAAATGTTTTCTTCTCTAAACCTATCCATGTGATTTTGTTGCTTAAAGTGAAGGAAGTAAATGTAAACATTTTACCTACGTATTAAGTTTATTTTGAAAAGACTAAATTCATGTAACAAGATGCAACTGTACATTTCCTGTTGAAACATAAAAATATTTTGTAAAGATTCAATGCATGAAACAAGTGTCGAGACACCATCCATGAACGCCAAAAACTGAAACAGGAAGGTACCTTGCGCATCATAGGATGGCTGTGGCTCAGAAGGTAGAGCGTGTCCACTGATCGGAAGATCGGCAGTTCAATCCCCAGCTCCCCACACGCCAAAGTATCTCTGAGCAAGATACTTAACCCCAAACTGCCCCAGTCAGCTGTTCCGTTGGTGTGTTAGTGTTGTCTAGTGTAAAAAAGCTTTGAGTGGTCAGAATACTATACAAGTGCAGGCCCATTTACCATATTTTTGCATTTAGGTCCACTGACAAAGTGGCAGTATTTGACAAGTTGGGATGAGAGTGTGTTCGATAACCATATACTGTAATTCTCAGTCATACAGACTGGAGATGTACTGAGCTAAAAACAGCTGGCCTTACTGCAGTTGCCTTTGACTTCAGAGTTCTTACATGTGTCTGGGTATGTTGCAGAGAGACTCTACTCACCCCCAAATCCTTCTCCTGGTGATGCAGCCAGCTTTGTCAGTGGTGTTAGTCATAGCAGTGGAGTGGTGAAAACAGAGAGCACTGACAAGTGTTATACTGTAATCATTTAAGCTTGTTATTCTGTGAAGTGTATGAAATAAAAATGATTTCCCCCCTATTTACAGCTCATTCAATAATGTTGTAAATAAAGTGAGCTTGATACAGTATATCCTGCCAAAATCTGACCTGAGATCAACTCAGCTTGATTTGCAGTCTAAAGTGGTCTTGAATGCTCTTTTTAGAGTGGCGTTTGCCTCATGGATATTAAACTTTAGCATGCTCATCTGTTGACAATAACAAGCTAAAGAAACAGAGCGCTTGCTGTGTCTCGATTCAATATTTTACTGAGCACTTTGGCAGACGGGAACAACATTTACATGATGAATTGGCAGAGCAAAATATTCTAATAAATATCCCAAAGGCTGAATTTGAGAGATAATATATCACCTTGCTTTGAGTGTGGAGCTGGGACCACTTGACATTTCTGTCATATAAAAGCAGGGAGGAATGCTGTGCTTCAGCGGTTATTCAGGACACTGAATATTAAGAGAAAGCGTGAGTGTGAGATGTCCTTTGGTTGCATAAAAAGGCTTGCAAGGTTTTTCTATGAACGTTATAATCTTTGCAAACAAACCTAGGGAGATAAAGCAGTCTGGTGCAGATGGAGCAGCAATGGATTCATTACTCATCTTAGACAGAAACGGGGTCATCTTATGCATACAGGGAAAGGACCGAGATAAAGTTCAAAATCTGAGGCTGCTGTATTATTAATTGCACAGATCTAAATACACTGTATGATGTGCTGCCTGCTGCCTCAGCCTATGAGGGACCTATACCCCTTTTCAACAGTCATGGGCTTCTTGAAGGTGTGTCTTTAACTGATGATGGCTTGTCTTGAGTGATGACGTTTAAAAGCATGGTATGGCATGGCATGGCTTAACACGGCCCAGCCAAGAGTGACAATGGAAAAAGGGTACCGCTGTCTGTGCTGGGCTACTTCTTGTTCAGTGCTGGGGTTTGTTATTTACGCACTAAGACATGAACGCAACACATATGTTGATTTAGGTGATAAACATTCATGTAAGTTAACAGTAGCAGGCTATCAATTGAGGATGAAAACAAAATATGCCATCACCTAATGCCAGAGATGTAAAGTAACAAAGTAGGACAACTTCACTACCATACTTAAGTACTGAAAGGCTGTATCTGTACTTTACTGGTGTCTTATTCTTTTCTCCTACTTCCACTTTTACTACATATTTTCAATGAGTCCTTTGTACATGGGGCGCCTGCTCTTACCACTAAGCCACCAGCGCCCCTAAAATTAACCACTTTTAATACTTAAGTACAAAAAATATTGAATACTTTAATAACTCTACTTGAGTGTGGTGATTAAAGAAGACTCCAACTTCTACTCAAATCATTTTTTTGGGAGAGTATCTGTACTTTTACTCAAGTCTGGGTCTCTGGTACTTTATACATCTCTGCCTAATGTTTCCCAAAGCTCGGTGTATTTGCTCGGGACATTATGGCCTTTCTAGCTAGCAGCAGCATTAGCAAACAGAACTTTAGTGTTGCTGGAAGGACCATCAAATAATAAAACAGAGGGCAACAGTGCTGAAGCCATCCACAGTACATGCCATCACCTTCCTCCATGATAACTCCAAATAAACCACAATGGTTGGATTCCTATGTAAATAGTTCAGTTAATAGCAGTTACAGTTCAAGAAGAGTTCATGGAGATGAAGACCTGACATGTGCCTAGCATAGTAAGACCCCAGTTTAATTGCTTGTAACTGGTGAAGGCATTGCGTGTGTGTGTGTGTGTGTGTGTGTGTGTGTGAGAGAGAGAGAGAGAGCGAGAGAGAGAAACGTGTATTTTAAAACAACCCACCTATATAAGCCTATATAAAACAATGCCTTTTAGCGGCCATTTACAAGGTGCCACAAGTGTAGTCACAGTATACAGGCAAGCAGTAACCGTGGTAACAACAATAGTATGACAGGGACAAACTCAGTGCTTCAGTAACGTTACATTAACTGTGCTGGGCTTGGGTCGACTTTGGAAATAAAACACAGAATGTGTATTGGTTTTGGGTTGGGTACTACTCTCCTGGCCTTGGACCAGGTTTAGAAAAAACAATGCAGCTCACACCGCAGTGTAGTAGGCACAAATGGAAGCTCCACAGCATGCACTATTACAACAGACTTAAGGACACGTGTGTCGTTTTGTTTGTTTTCCTGCATTGTTGGGTGTGTTTGACTGTATAAAAAAGGTGGATAACATGACACCCCAAAAGTGAAGCCAAAACATCGCGATCACCCCCTGGCGGCTGGCTGCAGTATAGGTCAAAAAGCCAGCCCCCTTAGTGGATGGGACATAGGCCAAACTAAAAACTCAAAGTAAACATCAAATACATTTTTCCTAAAGATTGTTTCTGTCATTTTAGGTGGCTCTTATCTCACTTATGTTTGTTCAAGTGTCTGTTTTTCTGATAAGTTTGGTCTTAAATTTATTATTAAAGAAACACGGATTGGGATAATGGTTGACAGCTGTGTATGCTATCAAAGATGCTGTCTGTTATTGGTCAGACAGGTGTCTGGGTGGGAACTTGAACTACTGCGGTCAGACTGGTTTCAAATGATGTCACCAGCACAAGATGGCAGCGAACGCATTTGGAATATTTTGGCTTCATTTTTGTACAGTGGGAGGAAGTGGACATGTGTCTTATCATTTGAATGTGGTCAGACTGCAAGTGATGATATATGATGTCATAGCTGGCTCTTTGTAATGCATATGGTTTGCCAGTTTCTACCTTTCCAGACACACTAGCTTGCTACATTTATGATAACAATCGGCCAGAACACATACAGTGCAGCAGTGGCCCAGAAGCCCTCACATGTAACATGGTTCTGCTTTAGCCAGTGTAGTTATATTTGTTGTGTTATATTTGGGACAAGCATCTATAGGGCACAGGCCTTTCCTTTCAAAAAAAAAAAAAAAAATTCAACCAGACCAGGCGTCTAATTGAGACAGGTGTTTATTTGTCAAAATGTGTAGTAACAGTCGGTACTGGACTGGACATTAAATTGGGACTAGGCTTTTAACTGAAGTAGTGCCAATGAGTTGCATATTTTTTAGGTGCTTTTGGGGCCTTCCGTTTATAATGTCGGAGCACTTGGGGCATAGGTTTATTGCTAAGGAATCAAAAACGAGCAGTGTTAATTGCAAGGTTGTTTGTATAACCGCTTCTCAAGAAAGCTGAAGAGCCCAGTTCAGACCAAAGATGCACGACGAGTCAAATTTGCAGAGAAAAGTTGCAGCGGTGTGTACCTGCTGGTCTGAGCTCGACTCCAGCCAGCTGACAGTGTCACCTGCAGCTCTGTTGGTCAAACCGCCAGCAGCTGGTTTTAGAACATACTGTAAAGCATGTCACCTGTTTCTCCAGCCAAATGGCTTATAGTGAAGTCCACTGTCAAGTCAAAATGGCCACGCAAGGTGTGTTTGCTTGCTGCTGCAGATGCTCTGTTCCCGCCAAGCTTCTGTTTCCATCCTCATGATGTGTCAGATGGTGGGTTGCTGCTGCTTGCTGTATTTGCTTATACCCTCCACACACACACACATTCTCATTGACTGATGATTGGTTTTTATTTATTTTTTTGTTTGTTTGTTTGTTTTATAGAACAGAATAGAATAGAATAGAATAGAAAAAACTTTATTTATGCCCAAAGGGAAATTCAGTTTGTATGGCATATGATGCTTGTTTTATGTTTTTCACTGTCTCATTGACTACTACAAATGCAACTGTAGCCAGTATCTCACTATCACTACCCTCATTCATATTTTGAAAAGCTAGAAATTATGTTCAGAAACAAAATAAGCCTTCAAAGCTGGAAATCAGAACAGAAGTACAGAGGGTTGTTGCACAGAGATAATACACCATCTCATCTAGTTGCACTGGTGTGAACTGGCAGGTTTTTAGAACATTGCAGAACGGTGCATTGCAAGTAGTAGCCTGTTTCAACTCATCTCATGTCAGTCTTTGGACTGAACTGGGCTTAGCAGCAATACCATAGGTCAGCAATCATCCTGAACCGGCACTGCACTAGTTATTTACATTTAAAGTGGTTTTGTCCCCAAAAGGATTAAAATTAACCACTCAAATTTTTATTTGGTCAATGTCCCTACAGAGTTGCCTGACAGGGGAGAAGACATCCCCTTTTATTGTGAAGTCTGAAGAGGAGCTGTGTTAAACAGGCAACATGTTTCCTGTTAATTCTAGCTTGTTACAGGCATTACTGTGCTTTTGACACTAAAACAGGAACCTGTTCCTATGCACACATGCCGATTTTAATATTCAAGTTTCTGAGTCAAATAGCTTTTCAGTGGTGCAGTTGATTAGCTGACCGAGTACTGCGGTAGCATCCACAAAAGTTACAAAGTATATTTTCCAAGAAAAGCTCTGAATTGCAGCAGACTGCAGCGCTCTGGATAAAAGTAAGGATAATAAAATGAGGATATGTCACTGACGCCAGCACCACACTGAGGCATGTAGACAAAGGAAGCACTTCCATATGACATCACATACTAATCCTTCAGTTTATTCTGTTTGCTGCTTTCCCTACTTTGGTCTTTGGCTTTGGCTTTTCTTGGCAAGACCCGCCCCAGTCTGCCTCTGATTGGCTACATGGCACTTCTCGATGCGTCTCTCACTTGTCTTACCCATAGACTTTATATATTAAGTGGATTTTCAGTGGACACTGGAGAAATAGACACAACAAGGACCAAGAAGAGCTAGAGAGACAGAGAACAGTATTTAGAGGGAAGACAGGAGAGAGAGTGAGGGAGACACTGACATACTGATGTCATGTGTTATTTGCAAGACATGCTCATGTTTTAATGACCCCAAAATATTTTTTTGGAATTAGATGGACAAGAGGCCAAGAGAGAGAAATGCATTAAGTAGGAAGAAGAGAGAGAAGGAGAGAAAGCAGTTGGCTGACTGATGATGTCATGTTATTGGAGGACATGTTCAAATGTTTTTTAGGAAAACAGCACCAGGCCCTGTCCAAAGCAGCCTATGTCTTAAACAGCCTGCTCAGAGCAAGGTAGTAGTCTTACTATAGACTGGGCCCATTATGCAGAAGCATTGAATATTATTAGATAATATGCAGTCATATTTATTGGAAGAATTAAACAAGGCTTGTATTTATATTGTTATCTGAAGCACATATATTTAAAAAATGACAGTTAAGTTTTGATGTGGAGCCACTATTTGCAGTGCATGATGCAATATATTAATAAAAGAACACTGGGCATTGCAGCTTCAGCTTCAGGTGTGAGTCTTAGAAGTTTCCAACTCTATTAAATTATCCAATACATTTTGTTGTAGTGCAAATAAATAAAATAAATATTAAAGTAACAGTGGGATCCAAGTTTTTTTTTTTTTTTTTACCGAGTCTAGATAACAAGTGCAAAGTCCCAGGGGTGTTCTCCAGTATGATATAGTATATCTGAAACATTTCAACACAGAGTGGAGCCACAGAAGCGAGAGATACAGGAGGAATGCATCACATTAGCACTGGAGGCTCCGAGCATGGTTGAAGTGCTGCTTGCTCTCAATGTTTCTGAGTGCGTTATCGAGCAGGCGCAGCTTGCCTGTTTCCTAAAGTGGTGGGTGGTTGTGGTGGGGTGTGTGTGTGTGTGTGTGTGTGTGTATGTGTGTGGAGGACCATATGGGAAGTAGGGCAAGAAGTTGAAGTGCATGACGGTAATACAACATTGAAAAGTGTTTTTTTTTCCACTCTTCATCTCTCTGTCCTGTTACTCTCCTGATATGAAGGGTATGGTCTTTATTTCCAGTAAATCTTAAGTAATATAAGCATACAATTAAAATGCTGCAGAGATGTGACTCAAACTCAAGTCATGAATCAATTTGACATTATCATCATCAAAAAGAAAAAAAAAAAAAAGACTTGATTTTGACTGTAACACCAATGATGTGGGCCTCCACTAGATAGAGGAGTCCCACAATAGTGGAGTAATGACCACCTGAGTATAAAAACATCCTGCTCCCTGTGTGTTGTAATGTGAGCTTTTTTTTTTAACTGGTGTGTCACATTCAACTTTACAGACGGGCGGGAGAACAAGTTAGTCAACAGTGGAGAGCAGCATGGAGGCCAGTGAAAATCATAAGGCGGTTACGTCTTTTAGTATACTGAATCTCTTGGTCTCTCTTTCAAACTCGATGCTTAATAATTTGGAACAATGTGATGTATTTGAGTGCTGCTTAGCCAGAGGCAGAGGGCATTTTGGGGTGATGCGTTAGCGCAGCATTGTATTTCCATCACTGCTGACTGGAGCTGGACCCAATAAATACCCAAGACTACTGGAGAGTCATTTGACCCGGGTGTGAATGCAGATTGCAGCCTTTCCCATCAAATACAAAAGACACATGTTAGTGGATGTCAGTGGGTCAGTGCTGGCATTGGGAGGGCATCGACATGGAGGTGTAACACTCACCCTCAGGTCCCCCCCGTCAGGTTAAGACTATTAGTCCTGTCAGCAGTGTTGCTGTTGCTAACACTGTTCACACTGTTAGCTGTCAGCCATGTCTCAGCCTGAATCAGATTCTGACCTAAAGAACATCTTACGATGGGATCACTCAAGCCATGACACAGCGATCCATGAAATAACATCTAGCACCCTTGCATAAACCACACCCATTTTCGAACTTGACATTCATTCTCATCTCAACTACACATCTGTCAAGATTTTTGACTGACTCTTGCACAGTTGCAGCACTATTATGTTGACAAAATGTGTCCACAGCCAGACAGATGGACATATAAACACCTGGTAAAATACTCAAAACTGATTCTGTGGTAGTTCTGCTGCTGTTGGTGTCACTAAGTCCACATTTCTCCATGATGACACACACACACACACACACACACACACACACACACACACACACACA